>PPHD01013598.1:0-17223 GCA_002909625.1 Bambusicola thoracicus | reverse complement strand
ACATCCTCTCTGTTAATATCTTCCTACTGTGCTTTCTTCCCATTTATCTTCATCTTTCCTACCACTAGCAATCCAGAAGAACTTCTTAGCACTTAACTGCACGTGCAGTTCAATAATTTACTGTCAACACTTTATTTCTGTTATGCTGCTGTGCTTGTGGGCAAAGGAAGAGCGAGCCTGCGTAGACATCTCTTGGAATGAAGCACACTCTGTGATGGACGTGCTGTGCCTGTCAGGTTCTGCAGCGCCTCAAGGAGGCGGGAGGTGGGAGCTCGCAGCACCAAGAGCTACCAGCAGGTGACATTAGTGGCAGTGCCTGGAGCCTGGGCACTGCGTCTCTCTGCTCCGCTCTGGCTGGGATGTCATGAAATTTGGACATTTCTTGCCATGCCCAAGCATGCCTGTCCTATGGGACAAGAAAAGTTATCAGCTCTTGGTGTTAGTGTAAATATCCCACCCTTTGAGGCTACCTACATATCTTCTTCTCTCACAGGAGGACTAGCCTGGAAGGACACTTCTGATTTTGAAGATGGCTTTGGCTTTGTATTGGTCCTTAGCTTGCACAAACTGCTTTGTCAGTCTTCAGTGAAAGCCAGCTCTTTGAAGCCTGTTTGGGGAAAGCTTGTACCTGCACAGGTCCCAGTGATAGCCCCACGGCCTCCTCTTACAGCATCTCCATAAAGCAGAATTGCTGCTTGGAACCTATGTCCCTGATCTTTTAAAATGATTGTAATCAATCCATTTTAGGACAAGCTCTCCAATGACATCCTGGTCATTGAAAAAGTCAACAGGAAATTCTGACTGTGAGTCATGCCCTTGTCGTAGTGTTTTTCAAGGATCTTTGGAATTGATTAAAAAAAAAAGCAAAAGCACAAATCCTTGATGTTGACAGAAACCATCACAGAAAGTCCATGTATTGGGAAGTCACTCAACAAAAATGCTTCTGAGCTCCACATATTTGCTCCACATAAAGTCTTTCTAATTAACCCACAACAAACCCAAAAACTCAGAAGGGAGTCTGAGAGACAAGGAACAAATGGCCCTACTTCTCCTTTACCCGAGAGAGCTGAGTTTTATTGTCTGGTGGTAGAAGAGTTCTGTGTTGCAGGACACTGCAAAAATCCCAGATGTTCTGAGTATCAGCTGCTTTAGGAACCATGTACACGGGTTAATCCCGTGCTCTCTTCTGGAGTTTACGGACTCCTGATGAATGCATTAACAGTAGCTGCCAGCTAGCTGCGTTCCAAGGGCAGAAATAGTCTGCTATAGAGTAGTATGGAAAACCAGAAGCACAGCGAGGGGAACTGGGACTCTGCAAGCACTGCAGCATTCAAGGAAATCCCCATCATACGAGTTCACAAGGTTTTCAGCTTTAAACTGAGCATCGAAATGTGAAACCTTCATGGTAACTGGTCAGCAACTGTTAATTTGTGATCACATGTTTTTAGCTTAATGACTCAGGACAGGGAATCGTTCTGAGGCACACCAGAAAAACATGGCCTTTAACAGAAAAGTTGTATCAAGCTCACATTTAAGATTTTTTAGTAAATTTCATCCTTTTCGTGTCCTCCCCATGACAGTCATCACGAAGACACAGAAAGTGTGTGCTGGGATGGAGATACCCCCATCCAGCATGGAAGCTTTAAAGGAAAAATAACCTTGGATTTCTTGCATCAGTCTTGTATCCTAGCCACATCTGTGAATTTTTCTTCATAACTTGGAACAGCAGGATGGGTTCTGTTTGTTTGTTTGCTTGTTTTTGCTGAGGTTCTCATGAAACTGAAGACAATGTGAGATAGAAGAGGGCTTGCAGCGTGTGAGTGCAGGCAGCAGTACAAAAGTGTGCTCTCTCTTAGAAGTCCTGTGTTGGACATATGGCAAGGTAATTCCCCTCCAGCCTCAAGTGCTGAGCCAGGAATCCTTGGAAGAGTGAGCTGAATGCACGGTCTGGCCAGAGATGAGGAAAGGGTTAACTCCTGCCGGCTCTCCCTCCCTTTGCCTGGGTGCCTGAAGCAGACTGAGATGAAGAAAGGAAATAGGTTGTGATTGCAGAGGCAAAACTGTGTAGTGTTACAGGCACTTGTGTTATTGGGCTGATGTGGGGGCATGTGTGAGCACAGACCGCAGGCTGCTGGGGCTGCGGGGAGGGGGGGGCGCCGGGAGCCTCGTGTAGGGCTGGGATGTGCCCGTGTGGCACGGCAAAGGTAAAGGGGCTGAGCTGGGGCGATCTGCTGCATCCACGGAGCAGGGCACACTGGGTGCAGGGCAGCCTTCCCCTGAGCTCTGGGAGCTGTGTGACCGGGACTATCGCAGTGACGGGGGGATGGGAGAGGTGGGGCTGCTACCACGTTGTGAACGAAAGCACAAAGAATGGGGACAACTGGTGGATTCACGACGTCACTCTTTCAGTCCAAATTACAACGATATAGGTATGCCTAGAGGCGTCTTACATACCGATGTTACCCCTGAGTAAAGGACATAGTTTCATCACCAGAGGAGGGTCGGGTTGGCTGTTAGGAAAAATTCCTTCTCCAAAGGAGTTGTGCTGCTCCGGCACAGGGCTGCCTGGGGAGTGGTGGGGCTCTGGCGGTGTTCCAGAACCGCGGGGATGTGGCTCTTGGGGTCACGGTCACTGGGCATGGTGGGGTGGGGGGGGGGTGGGGATCCCAGAGGTCTTTTCCAGCCGGAACGATTCTGTGATTCTCTGAAGCAGGGCAGCAGCTGGGGGAGCAGCTCCCCGTCCGCTCCCACGGAGCTGGCTGAGGCGGAGTGGGCTGTGTCGGTGGCCTTGGTGCCAGCAGATGGTGCTCAAGAACACGGAATGTTCTCCAAGACCTGAGGGCTGCTGAGCTCTGCGCTCCGAACGGCCCCGCGGTGCAGCGCTGTCCCTCCCGGCCGAGGAGGGAGGTGCACGACTTGGCCGCTCTTGTAGCATTCTCCATCAATTTGCATGAGGACTTAGGAATGACCGTGTGGGTCAGCAGAGATCCAAGGCAGGTGGGCAGCAGTGGTGCTTAGAGGGGAGAATGTGAGATACAGACGCTTAGGGATCATTTATTCTTCTGATTGCCACCGTAGGTGGCCACACACACGCACAGCAGCGGGGAATGAATGCAGCAGGGCTTTGTTTTGTGCTACTGACACATTTCTACCAAAACATGCGGACTGCAATTGCTTTTATGTTGTTCCCGTGGCCTCATGTATGGTACAAATCACTATGGTGTGGGATGAGGGAGACTGTTGAAGGTAACAGTGGGAAAGTATGTTGGATTAGGTCTTGTTGCTTCACAAACAGGCGCGTTTTTCCTTTAAGCCCTTACCATAGTGTTGAAAAAGGAGCCCTATGCCCCAAGTCAAGTGAATTAATGTTTTGTAAAGGGAGGGTGTAATCATTTATTAGCATTGTGCTGGACAAAGTTCTTTGTCTTTGCAGATTTGGCCAAGTGCCCAGACTCAGGCAGCCTCTGACTTTTGCTTTAGTCTCTGAGATAAACACTCAATGAAACGAGGCTGGAGTTGCACCAGCTGACATGGATCCAGGGAGCAAACCCTGTCAGGAGGAACAGCCTGGAGCTGTGCCAAGCCCGTAGGAGTGGCAGCACTTTTTATAGATGTTTGGGTATTTATGGGACGAGGGGAAGAAGGGCTCTGTTTGCGACACAAATCCAGGTTCTGCTCTTTTACTTAACTGGAGTTGATTTGCTCATCTCTAGGAGCAGATCTTATTGAAAGAAAGGTCACTTTCTCTCATCTGTCACTTTTTTTTCTGCGGAGTATTGAATTTACTACTGCCTACATTTCCAAACATCCCTGGCTGCCTTTCAGCATTTGGTTCCGTATTCTGTTTCCTATGGACATGTACTCTATGACCGACTTAAGCTTTGTTTGAAAAACGTCTCTAACTTCAAGGGTAAAGCCTTTCCAGCACGAACGCAGTTAATTTAGTATGAATGTCACTTTGAGCGTTTTCCCAACGTAATCTCCTTAAAGGTTAATCATAAAGTGAAAGAATGTGCTCTGGATTCTGACACAATGCCTGACAAATATTTTCAGCAAGCTACTGTTAAAGAAACCCAGGTGTGGTCTTACTCTTAATGTCTCTGAAATAGTGTTGTATCTTTGGAGAAACAAAGATAAATTGAGAGCTTAACCCATTGGCTTCTTGGCATTTAAAACAATTATTTAGCTTCCACTTGTTCTGTTTTTGCTCATCCATAATTCCTGGGGGAGGTCATGTTTCAGAGAGATGAAACTCTCGACGTCTTTGTGAAAAATGCAAACAATGTGTTACCTTTAATGATGCCTCAGACTTTCTGTTCTGTTGAGTCCAGCACGATGCTCAGAAGCCCAGCATTGACAGAGTAAGCTCGAAAATGTTTTGGGCTTGAAAATAAATAACATCAGGAATTTAAATGTTACTGAGATACGTTAGTTTCTAGGATTAATCCCAATGGTTTTGTTTCTATCTGTTGTCTATCTAATCTACAGTTCACTGCTTTTATTCAAAAGCAAGCTGAATCAAAAGGAGTGGTTCTAAACTTGTTTTCGTTTTGCTGCAGCACGTGCATATCCGCTTCTAGAGAGTGGTGGCATCTTGTTTTCTTCTTTTTGAAAGCGTCCCCCTATTTTTCCTATTATAACTTGCCCTTTCCTTCTTCAGACTTAGAACTTACAATTAATAGATTCTGTTTTGCTTTGTTTTGTTTGTTTCCTGAGATAGGACTGTATAGAGGGAAATGGGATGTTTTAAGGAAACATAGGAAATCTGTCCAGCTCCTGTCCTGGTTGTGAACGCAGCTTCTTCCAAATTATGTAATGTTAGTGCCTGCTTCAGGCATATCTGTTTCATTCTCAGACTGATGGCATTCCAGTAGTTGCTGTTCTCATGTGGAGAACCTGACAGTGTAAGAGCTCTGCGTAGCTGCTTCTTGCACGAGTCATTGCAGAGATGAAAGAGCTTCTGGTTGTCAGTGCACGGTGTAAATTGGCCATTCGGACAGCAGCTGGTTTATTTGTGCAAACACTTTTTGGCTTATCTTTTTAATGATTACTTCAGGATTTCTCACCCCAGGTATGCTACTACCCTTCCCTGCACCCCTATGGTCAGGAGAGGAATGAGGACAGAAGGCAACCAGGAGGGCTTCTCCCTTCCTCTCTCCAACACTGTGCCTCCTCTGAAGAGCTGAGTGCTGAACGGGCTGTGTGAGTGGCTGTGAGGGAGAAGGTCTGATGGGAGGTTAAGTGATAACTCTTTGTTTCTCTTTTTTCCTCCAAAGAAGATACTGGTTGTCTTTAGTAAGCAGATTTCTAGTTAGAAGGGCTCAGCATTTTGAAATTTGGTCTGTGTGCTGCAGTTGTGAAAGAAAGTATGTTAAATGAGGCTGTCTGAAGGAGGTCAGGGTCTTTGGTCAGTCTCTTTTCCACTAGAAGCCTAGTTTTCTGAAGGCCTTCATCTTTATGCTTTCCACGTCCCTGTGAGGTGATCACGGTGCCCTCATGTCACAGGTATGAAAGCAAACCATGAAAAGATGGAGACTTGCACTGTTCCTCATAGAAAGTCCATAGCAGGGCAGGGATTTCATCATGCTGCTGAAATCTTGGGTTGCAGCCCTCCTTTTCCCCAGGTGCATCGGGAAATCTCTGACTACCCAAAACAGGAATGCAGGTTTTAATGCAATTGTTTAGTCCACTGACTTTCACTGAGGAATTCCTTCTGTGAGACACGCAGTCTAGGCCTGACATGAAAAACTGGTTAAAGTATCTGAAAATATAGAACTGTACTTTCCAGTTTCTTCAAATATCATTTCCATTTTCTGGTATTTAAAATCTGGTCAAACTAGAATTGAGCCTTTTGGAAGTCTGACAGGAAAAAAAAATCCCCCTACTGATAGATATTCGTTCAAGTCGTGCTGTAAACTGGCCATTATGATATTTCATTTGTCAGCATGTACTACAATCACTTGTTCGGGATCCCTTGGGCAGACTGCCTTTCAAATCAATATTAATTATGTACCACTAGACAGTAGCTAATCTGAAAGAAAGAGCAGGTTTCATTTAATGGATGACTGATGGTGCTGGCCTCCCCCTGAGTGTGGGTTTTGGTTTTTGTTCTGGTTTCTGTGTTTTCTTTCGAGGCATCTGCAGTCACAGCATTGGAGGGCTGGTTTTGCATAAATCTGACATTGAACTCAGAACTATCAGCATCCACATGGTTAAGGTTCTGTAGGATCCATCAGCACTGACCTTCAGCTGCAGCACCCAGTGCCTTAGAGAGCTCACCCTGGGTAACATCTTTATTCTTTTTGGCAACTGTCCAGCGCCCAACAGAGGAACCTGCCAGAAGCAGCTTTGAAATGTGTGTTTATTGCATTGTCATCGTGCCAGCAGCAGCCGTTCATCTGAAATCTGTCAGAAATACTCCTCGTAATCATCTGAGCCTCTGAAGAGTGATCTGCAATAACCACGGCCGAGGGGCTCTGCTGGGATGGACGTCTGAGGATGACAGGTGTGTCCGCTGTCTGTTGACACTGGGAGTGTAAACTGAAAGATACCTGTTCTGCTGCTGATGCAGTATTGAGGCAATTGGTGAAAATCATGGACTCATAGAACGGCTTCGATTGGAAGGGACCTTAATGATCACCTAGGAGGGTGTTGGATATATCTTGGTTGTAAAATGGCCTAGATAGATAGGAGAAAGAATCAAAGCGATGCAGAATTTTTCAAAAGTGAGTTGTTGTAGGACTTGCAAAAAACAAAGTGTTGCTTGATCTGGGGCGAGTGCCACTGCTGTGCGCACTGCTGGATCTCCTGCTTTTCCCAACGGCTGGAAGGGATGAGAATTTTGGCTCTCCTTTTTGTAGATTGCAATATCTATTAATCAACATTCTTGGGTCTTCCTTCATCACTGTAACTCACTTGAGCCCCTTAGCTAGAAGAAAACCCTGTCAACTCTCTGTGTAAACTGAGACCTTGCTGCTGTGAATAGTGCTGGAATTTTATTTATTAAGTAAAGACTCTTAGATTTCTAGCTTTTGCTTTGGAGTGGCAGCCGCGAAATACTACCTCCCCTGCCTGTCCCCAGAGAAAGGAAGCCTGTAGCACAGCAGGCCATGTGGGGCCAGGGGTCAATCTCATGACAGAGGTGGCCCGACCACAGCTGCATCTCAGAGGCATGCTTGGAAGGAAGGAGTATCTGCACGGGGCTTAGCAGCCACTGATGGCATCACAGGGAACGCACAGCGCCTGTTGCTCTCCTCTTGCCATCGCTGTACGGTGTACCCTTATCTTTATTCCACAGTTGTACCTCTGCATGTGCCACATTTGATTCTTAAAAAACATCTTAAAAAAACTAGTATGAGAAGTAGCTGAAGCTAGGGCATGAAATCACTTCAAGTTTTAGGACGTAAATAATATTTGGAAGCAAATAATGCTTATGACTGCAACCTGACCAAGTTTTGGAGCAGTGTGCTGAGGTCCTTTTCCCGTGCTTGTTTTGCTGTCTGTGCTGGTGGGAACGAGGCTCACTGGGGGAGTGGCAGCTTTATTACTGTATACATTTCTCTGAAAATTGGGGGAAGAGAAAACAATGCAGCAAACAGCGTGTGCACCGTCACAGAACGCTTCTCTTGTAGTTCTCAGCGCGTTATGAAATACCCTGGGGAGGCTGCAGGAGGGAGGCTTTGGAGCCTCCGGGCTGTTAGGTTGGGGAATTTGAGAATTTAGGGAAGTCTGAAATTTAAAGGAAAAAGAAATCATCTGTTCCTTGTAAGGAGGCATATCAAAACATGGCTGCAAATTACTCATTCATGTACATTAAAAAGAGCGCTTTTAAATTAATCTTTGTTATCATTTTGTGGTCTGCTCTCTCATATCTGACAGACCTCTGTTGAAAATCGCACACAATTAGGAGCACAATTGACTTCCTTCTTTGAAAGGGCTGTTGTAAAAATAAAGAAGTTATGTTTTTCCACTCATACAAGCACAGAAATAAATACAATTCAAAAACACGGGCAATAAACAAACGGTCACAGTTTGGGCTTTTTTTTTTCTTTTGGATTAGAACAAGTTTAAAACAAACCAGGCAATACTCCAGGAAATGATTCCTAATGTTTTAAATATATTGTTTTAAATTTAGGCGATCCTTCAGTTTATTAAGAAGGTGGGGAACGAGGAAACGTTGCAGGTTACCTGTTTATAAACGCTGCCCACTGCTATTCCAGAAATAACTGAAATGCACAATTCACATCAGCGCTATCAGAATAGAGATCGTCTAAATCAAAGCTTAAACCTGAAATTCTTGTTTACCGTTTTAACTTAACCCCATTTACTGTGTTTCTATTCAGACGATGTAAATAAGTAAGAAATTGTTGTGGGCCCTTTTCCAATACAGTGCTTCGTGTCCCGGCTCTGACCCTCGCTGGCGCCAATGGCTTGCGTGCACCATCACTGAACCTCCTCAGCGTTTCATGCCTGGTTCTTCCCAGTGCCTGAGCACCTCACCACGTCTGAAGGTGAAGCACATAGGCAGCTGATGGTTCAGGGTGATGATGGAACCCATGGCTTTGAGGAGTCAGCCTGCTGCTGAGTTGTGGATTTGCTTGGCTTGCTTAATGTGGCACTGCCTGTCCTCCTGAGGTAGATGTGTTTCCTTGTGTTCTGCCTGTTCATATCCACCTCTTCTTTGTTCTGAGGGCAGACTTTGAGGCCAAAGTGTCATTTTGTACAGGATATTTACAGCATCTTGTTTTTGACCAGAGTTACTATGTATCATAGTAATGAATCCCAACCCTCTCAGATGTAAATAGGTTTGAGGCCTTATTAGAACTCAAATAGTGGGACATTATAATCACTGCATCAGTTGTTAACTCCAAAGTACAAATGAAGCTTGGGTTTGTGCACACCCAATGGTTTGTGTGCCTACACATGGACCATACATCTGCAGACTTTGCAGGATATTTGTATTTTTTACATGTTAAAATTCTGGGATTTTCTTTGAATTCTTCCATTTGAGAAACATTCCAAGTTCCTCTGAGATCTGCAGTCAAATATATAAATCTGGATTTATTTGAAAAGTCTAATTTTTCAACATCTTTCAGAGCAGTTGTGGGAGAAGACACTTGTCATGACAGCCCATGATACGGTACAACTGTGATCTATCTAGCAATGTTTTCAAGAAAGTAGATGTCTCTGCAGAAGCACAGACATCTCCAGGACAGACTCTGCCTGCTTGGCACTTGGTCCAAGCCTGCAAACCCTCCAGGCTGGAGGCACCATGAAACCGTAACTCACAAAGTCACAATTTTCTCCCTCTCCGGGAACATTTTATATCTCTTGTAATGAGTGGCTTTGGCTCAGAGCCGGACCTGCTCTCTAATTGGATGGATTATTGGATGCTCACAGCGTAGTTGTCGCCTTAGTTTAATAGGAGGCTGTCAGCGAAAACAAGCCATGAGGAACCGACATCTCAGGCTGAGCGACCCAAAGGCAGGTGCTGCTGTGGGCTGTCTGTGTGGCAGAACCTGTGGCCTTGAGCTGTCTGGCTCAGCATTGTGTTGCATTTGTAGAGCTGGTGTGAGCGAGCAGGAGTTCAAAGAACCAAACAAGCTCGTCCAAATTATAAGGGACTCCTTTTCTCCAGGAACTGGGAGCTGCTGGAGAGAGCAAATTGACAGGTGTCAATGTGAATGTTTTCAAGCCACTGATACTATCTGGTTTGCCATAGCAAAGTGGTCTCGCACACCAGAAGGCTGCTGTTCAGTTGTGATTTTTTTTCACTTGTTTGTTTTCTCTCTTTAAAGAAAGCCTTTCTCATAACCTTGTTGAAACTAATTAAAAAACAAATGCTGTGTCTTAGAAAGAAGGGCTGCTCTTTCTGTCACCGTGCAAAAATGGAAAGAACTGTAGGTACCACATTCTGATGTACCCTTGGGGGAAATATGGTTTATAGGCAGAGCACGGTAGTTCAGAATGTGTCTGATGGTAGGAAAATCACATAAATTCCAAAGGAAAGACTCCAGGAAAGACTCCTGAGAGGGAATGTGAGCAAAATAGTTATGCAACTACTACCAAAGTGAACAGAAATGAACCAAGCAGTGACTGAGGCCTGGTAGGAAGATGGATAATATTTTCCTAAACTAACGCTTTGCACTGTTACAGTGCTTCCTGACTCTCCCAGCACTGACTCTGTAATTTGATAGATTGAGGACCTACTTTTAAATGCTTCAGAAATCCTACTAACTTCACTAGAATTCCTTCAGGTGTTTCTTCAATATGTGCTTGAATTTTCAGCCTTTGGTTGTTAACTAGTTTAGGTTATAATTACTAATTTAATTTTCTCTTAGAAAGAAATTTTTATTATTATTATTATTTTGATTGTAGCAAAAGATTTTAACCAAATGGATCCAATGTCACCTTCGGTCCCAGGATGAATCTTCAGAATTCTTCTAAGAATGTACTTTAGGTGAAGAATGAAGAATACTTTTGTGAGCAGTGGTCTGCTGGGATAAATTGGCTTCAGTTTCTTGGAACAGGCTTCTGCTTCACCTACAGGTTTATTATCCTGTCATGGCATGATATGTTGCCCATGTGACAGATCTGAATTGTAAGGTCTTTGCTGCACAAAGCAGCATCCTACCAATAAGACTTATGTGCCAGTTTCTTAAACGCTTAATTTAACGCAGCTAAGAACCCAAGCTCTGAAAGAAGCATGCAGATGATGTGCCTAATATCAAATGAGAGCTTAGTGAAGTAACTCTTCCCAGACACTGTTAGCTGCTTTTTTCATAGACATATGCTGCTGGAAACCTTTAACTTATTCCAGAAGGTGCAAATTAAATGAAATTCTTAATCGGCCTCTGAATGCTGCTGGAGTTTTGGTTTTACAAATTAGTTTCTAACAGTTCCAAACTGCCATACTGAGCCTACAGGATTGAGATAGGTGATGCAGCCTGCTGTGAAAGAGGAATCAACTTGTTCATTTCCAGTCCACCTTCAGGTAGCTTTTCCTTTATGGGTCACCACCATCCAAGCATGTGAGTTAAAAATAGGTGCTGCCGAGCTTGTTCCAGCCAAGAACGCCTTCTGCTGTGAATATATAGTATCTGACTGGCATGGGAACCTGAAAGACATTGATGTATGGTTTTCCTAAAGGCTGTCCAGTGGAGCTGAAAAGCTTGGTACAGGGCCCTTTGGCAGCTGTTTAGGTGGGAGCATGATTTACCCCCTTGCAGAGATACTAAAGCTGTAACCTATATCTACAAACTAAAGTCGAGGATTTATGAACCTTGGAATATTTTACCCGTGCCTCTAAACTGCCAAGTGTAACTATTCTGGGCTGTAACCCAAAACATAGTTTACTGAAATTCCACTGCTTTAATGATGACTTTTTTTTTCCTATAGAAAACAGTATGAAACATTCTGCCATCCAAACAAAATTGCTTTCTGCATCTGGAATTTGTTGATGTTTCCTTTTGCTGCTCGTATACATTTAATTCAACAAAATGGTTAGCAAATGCCTTTGTATCCTCAATCTTTGTTACCGTTGGTTGTTACATCTTTTGCATTACAAAACAGAACTATTTGATGGTGAATTCCAGCAGTCATAGTGCAGAAGAGTGTCCTGTCCTTTCTCTTAAGAAGATTTGAAGAAGTAGGTCACCTGAGGTGAACTATGCCTTGGGAAGAAAGATGAAACCATCCAGGTGACACTGCTCAGGATACCGTGCATCTTGTGTGCACAGGCAGTGAGCTTCCTTCTGCTCTCAGCCAATGGGGAGGGGGGGCAGAATCAGAATGGAAAAGGCACTTAGGTCTGCATTTAATAGACATAAGAGCGATCTCTTACAAAGCGATTGGTGCTGCTGTGGATACTGGGACAGCAGAGAGGGAAGGAAGACGCTGCTGTTCCTTGCTCGCCTGTGCCTTCTCTGTTCCTCTGTATGTAAATAACCGTTGTCTCAAGGCTAAGAAGGAGCTTGTTCTGCATGAGAATTAGTGTTCAATCTACAGAGGTGAGCTGCTGCTTGTTCTTTGTTTCCAGGGTTAAACATATGGTACTGTGTATCACGAGTTCTTTCATCCCTGGATGATCTATGGCGACTGGGGAGGGTTAAAAAGAGGCATGGCTGTCAGGGACAGAGGCACCAAAGCCTTCAACACGTCAGGAGATGTGTTGCGAAAAGCTCTCACAAGGCAATGGCAGGCTTTCAGGTAACCACAAAATGAGCTCTGAAGCCAGGCTTTAGATGAGGGCAGAGGTAATCCACAATCGTGGCCCTGGTGGAGTACACAGGCAATCTGATTTACTCTGGTTCCTGCTATGGTGGGCAGAGCAAGTGGATGTTTTCCAGATGTTTGGAGAGATGTATTTCTGAAACCATGTTGTAGGAAAACAAACTACCACATGAAAGGACACGAGTGCCAGGAAAGTGAAGGAGAATGGCATGCATTAACAGCATTTAATCCTTTCCTTTTTCTGTTCTTGTACTTGATCAAGAAAGCTCCTCTATACTAACCATTCAGTGACTCCTAAATCGCTATGCCTTCATGTGTCATATTCTGGAGAACTTCCATCTGATGAATTTAAGAAGATTGTATACCACACTCTTAATGCATCCTCTCCACTGCTGGGGATGCCACAGAAACACAGCTGAATTGGAAATCTGTCTGTATTTTATTTTAGTTGCTGTTGATGTTGGCCTCATCCACAAAGCAGGCCCAGAAGAGGTCTCCCATGATAGGGATAGTGCTGAAGCAGCGCAGGAAGCGAAAGATCATCAGACAGCCCCAATTCTAACAGTCTCATAGATGAATCTTTGAGCAACTGTTGTGTGTTTAAACAGGAGGGGAGAAAAAGGGGCAAAAGTGATTTGATGCAATTCCATGGAAGAGTCCTTTTCATTGCTTGCATCAATTTTGGTAGATCTAAGCTTGCTCCAGCACTACAGGACTGCAAAGTCCACATAGCTACAGTGGAAATCTTGGTCTTTCATTTGGATTGTGTGTGGATCCTGTGTGAAATGCATTGCTCTGGAATGCATTAAACCAGTGTGGTCATCAGCTGAAAATGAGCAGCTCTGTGAGAGTCAGAAAAAGTACGGCTGCTTCCTGCCTTTTGCCTCTGCAATTCGGTGGGTTTTGGGGTTTCTCTGAATGTGTCTTTCAGCATTTTACAATGAAGGTCCCTTTCAATCAGGGCTTTTCTGAAAGTAATTTAGCAAAGTTTAGCTACGTGCTTCTTGCCTGAGAGCTCAGGTTCTGAATGTGCATGCTTAGCTCTGTCTGTCATCAGCAACCACTTTAACCTGGGATGAGGACGCAGGCTCTGAAATCCCCCCAGGTTATATTTGTTAAAGCAAGATGGTGAAAGGTGAGGAAGGCAGATTACAATGTGTGGAATGAAACCCAAAGGAATTCATGCACCTTAAACTTCCACTGTGTTTTTACGAAACCTGGAGAGTCAACCTCATCACTACCTGCTCAGCAAGGCGTGCTGATCTGCTGGCCTTTACATTCAGTAAGTGGAAGTTTAACCAGAGCTACCTGTCCAGGAGCAATCTCTTTAAGGAATCACAATAGGTTGTGTAGAAGCAATTGCAGAAAATACAGCCTATTGTGGTAGGGCAGCATATGTTAGTTGTTACTGCTCTGCTCTACCAGTAAACTGCTCCTGACTTGGCTTCCCTTTACTGGGTGAGGTTTATCACACCTTTTCTCTCTCAGCTGTCATGCTTTGCTGGATGGCCACATGCCACTGATGCCCGGTGTTGGGGCATCTGTAGTCCCACCCCAGTTCAACTCAGGGAAAACTGCTGAGCTTGGTGCACCTCTTACCCTCCATCACTGTGTTTGGCAACGAGTACTGCATATCATGTACAGCTCTGCTTGTAAGCCTGGCTGGTAACATCTAGAATGTGGGCAAAGAAGATGATGATCAGCTCATTAGATACAGGAACATGCACACCAGCATCAGCAGTGCCCTCAGTAAGTGACCAGTCCCATGGGTACAACTGTCGTGCAATTGTATCTTGCTTTCTAAGAAAACTGCATCATCTTTGTAGTGCTACTTTTGCAGCTCAAATGAACTCTGTTTGAAAGGGAAGAGTGCTTGAGGGACCAGGAAGCATAGTTCAGTGAAAGAGCTGAGAAAGTCCAGGCCCTGCTATCACAGGTCACTACGTCCTCTCATCTCCTCTGTGAATTTATAAACATCCATTTTAAAACACAGTAACATATTTGCACGGTTTGCGTTTCTCCCTTCCTGCTGGAGGGCTGTGCCAGAATCTTTCTGCACCCTTTTCTAATTTCTAGGAGAAATTTATTAATAGTTGGCTTATATCCACTGCTTGTTGTGCAAATGTTTATCTTCAGATTGAATGTCCCTTCTTTCTGCCCTTTGCCCCTTCTGATTTTTTGCAGAGAGCCTCGTGCAACCCCTCTCACCCTTACTCTGTAGCATCCTAAGGTGTATTGTTGAAGTACCTGTGGGAACAGCATGGAGACCTCTGAGCTTCTGGTTGCAGGTGATGTGGAGCAGCGCTGTGTCCGAGCAGCTGCCCACACTGCTGTGCTTTGTAGCTTGGGTTCAGTCCTGTGCACCTAGAGAACTGCAGGGGAATCCCCACGCACCTCAGACACAACCAACAGGAGTGAATGGGAGATGAAAATGTTGAGCCTGTATCCTAAATCTCCTCCCACCACATGGCCTGTCTGATGTGGCCATCTTATCTCAGCGTTCCGGAGCAAATGGTCCCCTACCCCTGCTCACTTTCCTGACTGCAGGCTGCTGGGTGATGTGGAGCGATCATACGCTGTCATATTGAGATTGTTCATGGAGCTCTCAGACTTTAACGAATCAGCAACTACTTGGTCTGATGTAAAACATGGGAGTGATTAAAATGAAATAACATATCTTCCCATTCTAAAATTTACTAACTGTAAGGGAAGTTTCCAGGGATAGCTCATCCATATTGTTGTAGTGTTTGTAGTAGGGTTGTGGTAGGGGTTGTTTCAGAAGTTGGTAGGATAGTACAGCAGTCACCCTATCTTGTTTCGTGTGGAAGTCCCTTCCTTGTGTTCTTTACAAGCACTTGACACTGAGAACAGTGTGCTCACAGCAACAATTACATGTTAATATAGGTTAATAGAAGTTCATGTGGCTGAGTCTTGAAATGCTTAGCTCTCCTCTCGGTGCTGCCTGACAGCTTTATTGCCGCGCAGACGGGGGGAAGCCCGCTCAATATGCTAAGCACTATCAAAAGATTTTTCTTTATGGTCTTAAGAGGGCTTATCTGTAATTCCTGACTGCACAATCTTTGAAAACTCTAATGTTACAGGCGGTGATTTTTTTTACAGATGGTTTATTTTTAAATAAAAGCATTCTGAGGCAGAGTGGGGTCACGTTAACTGTTTTTTTCCCCTGAGCTCTTTTGGTGCTGACTTAAACAGTTGCTCTGTTTTGTCAATCTACGGTGATTTCTTTGTATCATTCAGTTGGAAAAACTGAAATATTTCATGGTGAAATTTCCAAACCAAAGCTGCAGGTCGCAGTGGCAATTTTTTGCACTTTTGGATCATTTTGAAAACCAAATGAAATGCTTCAGAGCACTCCAAAACAAATACAGTATAACAAAGACCTTTTTTTTTTCCTTCGAGTTTTATTTTGCCATTATTTGAAGATGATTATTTTATCTGGAGCTGTAGATATAATAACTTGCGTGTGTGCAGGCTTTTTAACAGATGAGGTGTATCTTCCCTAGCTGCTGTAGAGGGGAAACTCGTTCCCATTTTGCTCCCGCAGCTCTATCCACATTGCAATATAAATATTTTGTATATGTTACCAATTATCTGCAGCACCGTTCTGCTCTTGAGCTGCATCGTGAATCTCAGCACCACTTTTTGATGCTTTTACAGCTCGACTCGGATTTCATCCCTAGAAGAAGAACAAAGAGCGTATGTTCTGTATAACCACAAAAACATCCGCGTAGAACAGGAAAGCCATTAACTGAATACTGAGACTGTTTGAAGAAGCTACAGCCATAAATGTGTTTCTGGGTGACCAAGTTTCTAACAAACCCTGGAGATTTCTGGAGATTGCAGCGGGCAGTTTGGTTCTGTGTTGTCTGGAGAAGGTGGCTGCAAAGATCTGTGTTCTCACCTCCTGAAAACTTGGGGATTCTTTCATGCCCCCAAGCTGAGCACTTGACAGTGGAGCATTTGAAATCAAGCAGTCTCCGTAATACTGTAGGGTTTGGTTTTACAGGATGACCGCCCTGATCTAAGCAAGAGCTGCTTCTGAAGGGCATGGGATAAACAGGAGGAACGTAGGGCTGGAACATGGGTGGTACATTTTTATACTAATCCACTTTCAAGAAACATTTCAGATTATTATACTGTCATTGGTGAAAAATGCATTTCTGCTTCACACAAAGTATATGAGGAGTCCAGCTCATAGGCAGAGGAGGAGGAATGACGTGAGCCAGGAACACATAGAAACTTGTTCTGAACTTCTGCTTGCACAGAGTTAAGAGGCACAGTGAGGCAGTGGGAGCTCCGCACCACAGGGAGGGGGCACTGGGAGGAAGGGGGGGAGAACAGGCTGTTCTGCTTGCTTTTTGTTTCTGTAGACCAAAGGAGTGCAACATGACCCGAAGTGTACAAACTGGGCAGTTTCTACATCTTTTGCAAATTACAGAACTGAAAGTATCGAATCCTTTGTGTATTCCTCTCTTTTTAGATCTGATGAACTGAGGAGCTCTTTACAGAGAGGTGCTGAGTGTGTCGTCTCCTTCCAAGTGCAGGGTCTGCATGGGTCTCAGCTCTGTTCCAAATTTGTCATGGCCTTGGAATACATCAAAATCTTTTAAAAATAGGCCCCTGGACTTCTTGTTTTCCTCTTCTCCCAGCAGCACAGGCATCAGTTCTTGGTGAGATCCGTGCCGTAGCCAAGTAAATAGGGTCTTTCTACAACATGCACTTTTGAGATATAGCATTCCCAGAAATGGTAGCAGTGTTTGCAGAACTCAAAACCTCTAGTTATTTTCTTTATATTTGTACTCCCATGTTAACAAATGCCTTGTTTGATTACTTTTAAATGTTGTGTTTCTGGAATGAAAATAGAATGCTGGCTTTTGACTCTGGCTTCTAATTCAGTTTGCCTTATTATTTGAGCTTACGAGAAAGCTGATTTCTTTCTTTTTTTTTTTTTTTGTTTTTTTTTTTTTTTTT
>PPHD01013597.1:0-17223 GCA_002909625.1 Bambusicola thoracicus | reverse complement strand
GTTCCAAAACTAATGCTTTCTATTTTACTGTGTTAGCCCGTGATGTCAGAGGCAGATGTAGATGCTATGGCAGTAGAGGCTGAACCTTCCTGTCAGTATTCCATTACATGTTGTTCCCATGCAACAGATGGCAACAGAGGGACAGTCGTACAAAATGGCCTGTGAAACACAAGTGCACATGAAGCAAAAGTGTGTCATTGAATTTCTCCATGCAGAAAAAAGTGGGACTCAGTGACATTCAATTTTACTTACTGAGTATTTATGGAGATCAAACAATGAATGTGAGGCAGTGGGTGGTGTATTTCAACACTGGTGATAGTGACATGGAAAACAAGCCACATTCCAAACAACCATACACAACTGCCACACCACAAAACGAAGAACATCTCAACCAGCTCATCCACTTGAATCAACAGATTATTAACATGGAACTCTGTAAGGAGCTGAATACTGGGTTTAGTATGTTGGAAAGAATGGTGACAGTGTTGGAAAATCACAAATGTTGTGCCTAGTGAGTCCCACAAATGCTCACAGAGGAACAGAAAGAACACTGTATACAACCTAATTAACCAATAGGAAGCTGAAGGTGATAGTTTCCTAGACAGCATCACAACGAGACACGGTGTGATGGAGTGAAAACGGTAGTCCATGGAGTGATGACATGAATTTCCCATAAAAGAAAAAGTTCAAGATGCATCCCTCAGAGGGTAAAGTGATGTGCAGTATTTTTTGCTATAGGAAGGGGCTGATCCACCTGGATTTTCTGGAACCTGAAAAAGCCACCAACTTTGACCACTGCATCACGATGCTGACTAAGCTGAAGGCTTGAACTTCCAGAATCAGGCCAGAGAATACAACCTTTTTCTTGCAACGTGATAATGCCAGGCCCCATTCCAGTTTGAAAACCATGGAGCACTTTGCCAATCTTGGCTGGACTGTTCTACCAACATATAGTTCAGATTTGGTGCCTTCCATCTGTTCAGCCTTCTGAAAGGTGGACTATGTGGGCAACATTTTCTTAGCAATGATGTTGTCATAGCAGCTGCAAAACAGTAGGTAAGATTCTGGTGATGTGAAGCCTGGCATGCAGGCTCTTATTCATCACTGACAAAAATGCATAGCTAATGGTGGTGACTAAGTTGAAAAAAAGTGCTTTGTAGCTGTGAATTTGCTTTTCCAAAATGTGTTATTGTGTTCTTTGTAGCTGTTACAGATTCCATGGAAATAAATAGGGAAGCATTATTTTTGGAGTGAAGTACATAGAAAAGAACACTTCACTTGTAAAGAACCTTCCAAATGAAATCATAAGTTTCACAGTAAAAGCAATTTATCTCTTTGTATTACTATAGGAATAGAAACAATAACAGTATAAATGTGCACATGTCTACATAAACAGATGCACTCTATAATATATACTGGCATAAAAACTAGCCATCTACCATGTTTTCATTTAAAAATACAACACTCATGAACTACAAGGCAAAAACCGTAGGAATTCTAACAATTCTTTTCGTTAGTCAGAGACTGAAGAAATAGTTTAGAAAATAGCATGTGAGCTGTGGTATATAATATGTGTAATAGCATGTGAGCTGTGTAATAATAGATTTGTTATCTGGAAGAAACAATTTTGTAGGAGTCTGTGCTATGCAGCCATTACCTTTATTCTATAGTCAAGGATCTTCACAGTCATGAACTGATTCTCCTGTTGTGAATTTTTTATTAGTCTTTCAAAAGTGAAAGTCACTCCCAGTTTTTCCCTTATAATATTTTTTTCCCCTTTAAGCAGAGCATATTTTGATCTGATTATTACTAGGCTGTCGGGGATTTATTGCTCACCTCTTTCTTCAAGTTCCAGCCTGGAAATTTTTGACATTTTCAGATTTCAGTTCTTGAACAACACAAAATCACTGCATGGATTTGCCTATTCTTTGTTCATGTTCAGTAGCTGCTTAGAGAGTTCCCATGAAAGATGAATTGTTACCAGTGAAACTTTAAATTCTGTTACTATTAAACAGTCCATTTCATTTCCCCAGCTAGATCTCACTGTCATGCCAGAAAATTCAGCTCTCTGATGCATTGCTTATTCTCTCATTTCCAAAGTCCTAGTGTTCTGAGAAGAGCTAACTGAAGAGTAGCTTTACCTCTACAGTTTGTAAGGAAACATAATACTAAATAAAACAGCGAAATCCCTGTGATTCTAATGGACTACACTGGAATTAATTTTATCCTGTAAGCTAGCAGCAGAGAGGAACCACACATGATTTAAACTGAAGCATTTAATTACAGGTATAAGCTAAGAATGCACACAGAGTCATTCACTGTGTCTCAAATAACTAAAGGATTTTAATTAACCTGTCGACCTATGAATATTTTGATTTTGTGTACATCAGCTTGATCTGAGTAAATAAGCAAGAATATACGCAAGGTTCAGCTTCTTTGGGAGCACTCGTGTTGAAGAAATTATGTCTCCTTTGTTCAGTTTCTATACATTTTTACTAGCTATAAGCAAAGATGGTTTATAAAATGTTATATTCTAGGTCCACAAGAGAAAAAAATACCTCAGTTTTATATCAGAATGTGTAGATTCATCAGTGCATTTACAGTATTGGGACAGTAATACTGAAGTGTTACAGATTAATCTAAAACATCAGCCAAAGACAGTGTCTAAAATACATAATCCTCACTGCGAGAAAAATAAACGTAAAAGACAATGAGGATACAGGGAACCAATGCAAACATTACCAAAGAACTAGAGAGTATGTACTTCCAGAAAAATAACTACAAAACTTCATCAAATATTAAGTGACAAATATCAAGTAAAATTATTGGCAGAATAAGAGTGTAAGAATGATAAAATTTACTGCTACTTAAGCAAATACAGTAAAACCACACAGAAAGTTACAAGAAATGAAGTCCTGCTTCATTCAGAAAGCAAGTAAATCAAGTTTACAAACAACACAGGGCCAAAAGATGAAATGTTATGGTCATCTATATGGAATATGGCTAACATCAAAACCACATAGAATAGTTTTAAAGCAAGTGTTCTTCAGAGACATCACTTTGGAGAGACAAAAGCTTCATCATCATAAACTGAATGATTAAAGAGAGGACAAGGCAAGAGGTACAAGCATTCTAAACAACTGTGAGCAAAACAATTTGTCCTGCAACCAATACCAGATACCAGGTACCAGATTCATTTTAAAAATATTTGGATTTTTGTTTGTTTGTTTTTTGGTTGATTCGGGGTTTTTGTTTGTTTGTTTGTTTGTTTTTTAATTTTCAGGGGTGCATAGAATACTAGAAAATCCAATTGAGCCAATTGAGCTCAATTGAGGAATAACCAACACTAGTGTTACCATATTATCTAAAAAGCTTATAGAATTATATATTATCACAATATCATTTTAGTTTACAAAATTAATAAATTATAAGTATCTACAGTTCTTTGAGAATTTAAACGTAATTTGTTTTCTATACTTTTACAAAATGCACGGTAGTCATCCTAATATCTTCTACTATAAAACTGATTACTATCCACAAACAGAAAAGAAGGAAAGGACTTTTTATTTCATCTAGAAACATCATAAAACTGTGTTTGATTCGGTCTGTTTTTTTTGTTTGTTTGTTTGTTCTGTATTTTTGTTTGTTTGTTTGTTTGTTTGGAGCTTTTTTTTCCACAGTAGATTTGATATTTTTGTATTCTGTATTATCTTACCAGATATCATTTCACTGCTTTTTTATTCACATCCTTCAGTTGTCCTTTGTACCACTGAAATGTGTTGCTTCCTGTCCAGATTTCTCATAAATCAGAAAATTGTCCTCTTACTATATAAATACATAAGCAAATTATTAATATATAAATGTATAAGCAAAATTTGAAAAGCTTAACTTCTAGGCATGTAGGACTTGATTCTGAGCTGATGTCTTTAGTGCTTAAAATAGAATTTAAAAGTTTTCAGGCTGAAACATTTTCTGCAGCAAACATGATCTGGGAGACACATAAAAATTTAATAGTTGTTTACATGAGCAGTCTGAATCTTTCACAGAAATAGGCAAGCTCCAGAGAACAGGAGACATTATGTCACAAGTTCTACTTGTTAAAAATTGACATGATTTTCTGTCAATCTGACAAAACAAGGAAATAACTACAATTCAGTACTACTTATAGTGGCCGTCATGAATTGAACCAGCTGTCAGCTTCAAAGAGCAGCATACAAAATGAGGAAGTTAATACCTCTGTTTCTACAAATTTGTGAAAGTGCAAATAAGCCAATTACTTTGGAAAATGTTTTAACTACAGTGAAGTTTAAATCAAAGTTTATGGTGAAGTTTAAAGAAAATACTTGTAAATTATATGAAAATGTCTTATGCATTTGTAAGGGGTACTGAATATGTACATCTAACATTTAGAACTTGTTAAGAAATATCTATTTATTATAGTCCATTTGCTTCAAAACTTGAACTGTACAGTAGAAATAGTGAAATATTTAATATGATTTTCACTTTCTATTATGAAGTGACAGAAAAGACCTGCTATGTACATCAGAATAGATGAGGATACTACATTATGAGAGGTGACTGTGGTACCTCCATACCTCCTTATAAGAGGAGAGTTGGCCAGGACGAAGCGCACAGGCATGTCTTGGTTTTCCAAATCAATATCATTATGGCTACTTAGCTCTAATAACATTTCAAGTTCCCTGGAAGTTCATGCCAAACTCAAAATCAAAATTGGATGTGCACTGTGGACATTTGTTGTATCGATTTTTATAAGCAATTTTAAAGGTTGAGAATAGCAATACAAAGATGTAGAAGAAATAACTGGGGTTAGGCTAAAGGACTAACATGAGAGGGCAATGGGTTACATTTCATGAAAGACAAAAGGTGCAAAAAGAATTGGATATACGCTGTCTATTAATACATTCATGTTGCAAATGAGGTCAGAGAATTTCTGGAACAGCTTCTCAGAGTCTTTTTTTCCCTCTCTCTCAAAACTGCTGTAGAGAGACTGTCAATCATCAGAAGGCGTCTTGTACTTTCTTCTGCACCGGATGCAGTTACAACCTTGGTATATATCATCATTCAGGTGTACTGTGTACTCAGGAGCTTACAGTCTTCTACTTGATTAATCTGGAAAAGATACCTTCAGAGTTCTGTTAAATGAGCAAGAAAGTATTTAAACTATCTATCTCCTTACAGGTTTGGGGTAAATGGCTTACCCATATTTCAATCAACATATTTCTGATATTATTTTGATAGTCAATACAATAAACTACTCCAAACACTGATTTTCAAAGGCCAGTGATCTTCCTATTCATCAGCTGTTTCACAACACTCAGCCTCTTATGAATCTAGAAAGAAATGCTTATGTTCAGAACCCTGATTTCTGAGAAAACAAACCAAGAGGAACAACAAACAAACTGATTTTAGCCCTCCATATCAACTTTAGATAATTCAGAACTTAAAGCATCATCACATTATGATCTCTTTAAATCAGCTATTCTCCTTGTCTCCCAATAGATTAAGCCATCAATTCTGCTCAACCCAATGCTATCTAACTTAATGTTTCTGCAATATTTTTTTCCCTCACATAGAAAACCATTTTTTTTCTGCCCTGTTCTGTCCTGACAAACAACTTGACTCATCTGTCAGTTCAAAAGAGAGCTTAAGTCCAGCTTTTCATGCTGTCGTTTCATGATTGATAGAGTCAACACATGCAGACGGTTGATAACCCTGACATACATCTTCACCTTGAGGCAGTGGGGCACTGTCTCTTCATTAAGGATATTGAAGAAGCAAAGGAGAAAAGCAGCACAGGAATGGAACAAATGCTCAACGTTTTTAAAATTAAATTTTTAGTTTAACTACTTATGAAATTTATTACACTAAGTCATGATATGTGATATCAAGATGTAAGAGTACACAATCCAGTCTGTTCAGAGTTCTCTTTCTTCAGGGAAAAATAGATAGACAAATAGGTAGGTAGGTAGGTAGTTAGATAGATAGATAGATAGCTACATACATACATACATACATAGCTGGATAGATAGATGGATAGATAGATAGATAGATAGATAGATAGATAGATAGATAGATAGATGATATACAAACCTTCCTGAAGAATTTTAAACTTGCTTTTTTTCTCTTCCTACACATTCTTCAATATCTATCTGAAGATATTATGATGAATATGCTTAACTGAGATTTAAAATTAATAACCATCCTTTCATATTTTGTATTTTCCAATTTGGAGTGCACATTAAAGCTAATAGCCTACAGAAAGTTGAACCTGAATGTGCAAAACGATGTATCAAATGTATTCTTTTATTTTTTCCTTTTGCTTGTGCCAACCCTAAGTATATAATGAGAATTAAGCTCATTTAATTCGAGGAAATAATGCCCAGAAACTGTTAACAGGCTATTTACATGATCTATGAAAATAGATGAGTTGAAGCATTCTTGTACTACCTAGTGTTTTCAGATTCATTGGAAATAAAATTCCATATACTCTAGTAAGTGTATTTACTGATCCTCACTGTACTGATGTGGATATCTGTGTTATGTACGCAGGTATCTTTTATAAAATATGTTCATATTTTATTGAAGTGAGAAGAGTTTTAGCTATCTTGATTCTAGCTGATAAGTATGTTCTGAACTATAACAAAGGGCTTAATGTTGTTCTCAGTTATGATCTACAGTGATATTATAAATCTGCAGAGTATTGATTAATCTCACAGAACTGGATTTATCCTCTGTGCAACAGTGAGCTGGGAAAGGAGTTAGTAGTAGTGTTTTTAAAAAGTCCTGAAATCGCTGTGTGTATAATCAGGTGCTGGATACTTCTGAGATGGACTACATAGAAGCATATTAGAAAGAAGGACTATATGAACAATAATTATAGCATGAAAATAACTTTAGTTACTGATACAAATAGTACTATATATCTCTGGCATAGCAGCCAAATAAAACAACATACACCTTTATGTAAATAAAGATGTTTATCTGTGTTGTCTGATATGAATTTAATTAATCTTCAAATTCAATCTGTGCAAGATTGGTTACAATGGTACAGCAATCTAGTTGAAATTTATATCTAAAGGTATTGAGATATCAATAACATAAGACTATTGCTCTTAAATATCCTCCCGTTAGATTTCTTTCTTGTCTTCACAGACTTATATCTGTGCCGACAGTTTATGGTCTGGTCTGGCCCCGTTCCGTGACTAGTGGGGTAGAGGGATTTTTTTGTAAAATCTGCGCCTCCAAAAAAGGGAAAACAGGGGACTCCCCCAAAAAAGAATAATTAAAAAAAAAAGCAGTGGCCGTGATCTGAGGAGAAACAAACTAATTTACTAAATATAGTATCGGAATGTACGATAACACACTATAATACAATATAATTCAATATAATTGTTAATAAAATCAAATATAATGGAGAGAAGGATTGTCCGAGAGCTAAAGGCCTTACACTAATACTGAAGCCTTGCATGCAGTCGGGAGCAGCAGCAAGATGATCCGAAAGCGAGCACGAGGAGACGAGAAGAAAGAGAAGGACTCAGGTCAGGTGACCTACAGGCCTTATATCTGTTCCCCTGAGCAGGAATGATAACAGTACTCAAATAGTCCAATAGTCCTCTGGACAACGTAGTTCTTCTCTTCCGGACAAGTACCTGGAACTAGAGCATTTGCTCTTTAACTCTTAGTACACTGCATGATGTTATGATGTGGAATACCAATTACCAAAAATCATAAAACCATGACAATTTGATATACAGTTCTACTTGTATGAACAAATGCTCTGTCCACGAACATCTTTACATATCTTTGTGGGGTAACATGGGCAGAGTGTGCTGGGACTACAGCTGCTATGGTTCAAATACGGAAACTTTCTTGAAAGGAGAAATGCAACCCCCTTTACAACTGTATCACAGTTAGTGCTATTATTATTTCAGAAAATGGTCATTATGTTCTCAGCAATATATTTGAAAGGTTTACTTTTACAAATTAAAATAAAGGATATATACTGGGAATATTTCCAAAACGTTTCTAACATAGATATTATATTATTTCTTTGAGTAGAGATTGCAGTACCAAAAAATACTAAACTCTGTCTCCTGAGGGAGTTTTAACTAATATGCAAACCTTTGTGATAGTTTATAAACTGACTCATTAAAACTGTGCCAGCCTTAAGGATGAATTTTCTTAATAAACTGTGATATCTTGTAAGAAATTTGCTTCTTTTAAGATACAAAAATGTCTTGCTGCTATTCTGCAGAATAGAAGAAATATTGAGTAAGAAACTGTTCTAACGACCCATGCAGAGATGCTGCAGTCCTAATGCATGCATCTGTTAGGAGATGATTACTGGACTGTGAGTATGTAGCTAAAAGCAGTAAATTTTTAACTAAGAGTTTTTAGCCCTTAGGAGAGTATTCAAAACTGAATTGTGGTTGATCTTAAGTATGCATTGGCTAAATCTAGTTCTCACTCTTGAGATAGCAGATCTTGGTTTTACTTTTTAAAATTAATTTATAGATTGTCATCTTTGTAAAATACTTGAATTTTCCTACAGTATTTGTACTCCTTCATGGAAAGAACAGGGAAAAAATCCACCATAAAATCATTGCCACATCCTAATTTTTCTCAGCCTTTTACCATGCTCCTACTCGTACTATAAACTATTTTGAGGTCACTGAAGTAATTTATTTTCCACTCCATCTTCACATTTCAAAACTGATCAATTTAAAGTTTTCTTGATTGTGATATGATCTTTCCAGTTAATACATCCCTGAGTTTTCATTAGGAAATTCTCCAAAGGGGATTGCAGGTGTTCATCTAGCCATGAATTTCAGCCTGCATTTCCTTTGCCTGAAATCAGGTCTTTCTCTATTAAAATAATTAACTTCTGCACTAACTTATTTGAATCTTCACCTTCTTGTGGGGTAAGGTAATTCTAATCCCTCCTACTGCCTCTCATATAGTGAAGTGGCAGCCCTTCCTAATTCCCACCAAGTTTCTGACAGAAATGTACATTTAAAGATAATTATGGACAGATGGGCATTAGTTCATGTAAATTGATATTTGTTCACATATCTACTTGCATCTATTACTCATTCTCCACAGTTGTATCATGCTTCCTTGCTGATAGTGCTGAATTTATTCTTTCGTTTTTATTTCATCACATTATTCATCCTACTTTATGGGAAACAGTTAAAGAGAGACACTCTCCTGTTATAAAACCAATATCAGTATTTGAAAAACAGTTTTTTATGCTCATTTGTTTTAATTCTTATCTTTATTGAATATTTTATCAGTAAAGATGGAAAAAATAATGCTGCAGTATTAAATATTTGTGAAACCAAGTGAAAATTTCATCAGTAGTGGATGCAAGTGTATTTGAAATTACAGAGTAAATTTGGATGCTGACGCCAGATAAACTGATTGAAAGGAAGAATGTGAAATATTTCTTACCAACAACACAAACTTTCTCAAGACATGAGGAAAAAGTAAACAACAACAACAAATTAAAAGCCTGAAACACTCTATCTTCAGTGAGTCAGAAGCTCTCACCTTCCTCTTAGAAACCTCTGTTCTACAGTTATATATCAAAAGAGCATGGATGTGTCATTGTGGCACTTTCAATTTGCTTAGCATTCAGACTAGTTTTCCCTTAGTGTCAGTCAAAATTAAAAAGATATGGAAGTTGATTGAGGTAGAAAAATACTTTCTGGCCTTAGGCATTTGTTTACTAATCATATTGTGCAGTTCAGTGAAGTGATTTATTTTTAATGAGTTTATTAGTTGTGTAAACAAAGATAAAAGAAAATAATAAGAGCAATTTCAAGTATACTTAACCCAGTGGCTCCAGGTGAAATACTCAGATCCGTAGTTGATAAAAATTGTAATAATTTAATTGAAATCCAAGTAGTAATGTCCAATTGCTTCATCCTATCATTTGTCATTAACTTGGAGGATTTAATGAGTAAGCATTATTAAACATATTAGTACATGGCATCTACGGTTATTTCTAGTTACACTATTTAGATGAGGAAGGAAATCTTAGTTTCAGAGGACTGAAAAAAAGAATAAATTGGTATGAGTGCCTTTCCATATCACTACTTCTATTCATCACTTTAGGGCTTTCATTAGCTTTTGAACTTCTGGAAGACTTCATGACCCATGACCAGATTTAACTTCCATGTTTTCATCTGAAGTTTAACTGTCTTTGTGTATAAAGAGACATTAGGCTACATAAGTGAACATAGAACAATTTCTGAATATTTTGACTTCAGCTTATGTGCAATTTCTATTTGATATAAAGAAAGCTTCTGGGTGAGCTAAAATTTCAGACTAATTACAACCACAAGTAACATTATACACACATATTAATCAATGTATATTAATGCAATTACAGGGCTGCAACTTAATGTATAACAACGTTCCCATGAAAAAGGGAAAAAGAATTCCTTTTATTCTCTTGAACTTCCTTGCATAGTGGAGCAAGGTTACATATAATTATTTTGTGTGTATCATATATACAGTAGGTAGCACAGTGTATGTTTTCAACTCAGCAGAATTTTTAAATTCTGTTACTTTAAACCACACAGTTCTGCAACTTCAACACAGACAGTTATTTTGGTAACTTGAAGAAAATTCAAATCCACTAATTTTGAATAATTGTGAAAGCCCCATCTTTTTCCTCTTTAGGAGAAGGATATATGTAAAAATTACTTTGTACATGCCTTAATTATGGAGTTGCTGTTGAAAAAGTTTTCTTGGCTTTGAAAATATTTCATTTGCTCTTGTGGCCTCAGCTCAAGCACATTTTAATCTATTGGAAAATATTTTTGCTTTATTTCTCCATGGAAATTTTTAGCATATTTTCAGTGGAAATCTGTAGCTATTGTTAGAGGTTTTATAGTTATTCAGAAAGTTGGCTATGGTAAAATGGTGGTAAAAAAAATTCAGCTCATGTTAAAGTTCATTATGACTCAATAATAGGATATTTAAACCAATAAACAAAGAGCAATTTCTCATTGCAGACAATTTGCAAATACTCATTTCAAAATGTGGAGATACCTTTATCTTCTTCACTTGTCCAAGATTATATCATTTTGATAGATACAGTTCTCTTTATTTCTGGTTCTTTTTTGTGTGGTTTTCTCTTGTTGTCTGGCATTGGTGGTGCTGCATTATTTTTATTTGGGGGGGGAGGGGGGTTGGTTTTTTTTGTTTGTTTGCATGTTTGGTTTGCTTCTGTGATTAAATCAGTTTCATAGGGAGAGCATAGAGTCTTACATCTGTCACTATTTCATAGCTATAATTTCATTCATTTTCCTTAATAGGATTATTTAAGTTCATATTTTTGTAAATGGCATCCCATATTTCTACTGTCTTTTGTTTTTCACTTATTTATAAGCTCAGTGAATTTTACTATTTTTTTAATAGGTCCTTTTTTTTTTTTTTTTTTTTTTCCAATTAGATAGCTGTACTGTCAGTACTACTTTCACTGTGAGTACAATTCAGTGCATATCCAGTAAATAGATCTTACAATGATTATAAGGGGCTTTCATAACATTTCAGGGTGTTGGTGCTTCCCTTATTGTTAGGAAAGACAAACAATCTGAACAAAAGAATATGAAAATTTGATCTTCTATCTGAAACACGAAGTCATTTAATTAATGTAGAAAAAAAATCGTAAGTTAATAAATTATTTTGCTTGAAATAAAATTTAGAACTTACAATAACAAAATATTGCCAGAAGCTAAGAATCATGACCAACATTATTCTTTTGTTTTCCTATTAAAAAATAATAATGATTTAAAAAAAAAAATCAGTGTTGGCTCTCCTTTTTTCAGTATATGTATATATGTTTGTAAGTCATTAAAATATTTCACATATATGTTTTTTTGATGGCTGCAGGTAATTATGTGGCAATATTTGAAAACTATTGTAATACAGCTAGTCTGTCATTTAAAGCAATAGTCTGAATATGCTTGGTACTGGTCCCTTTCGATTTCTGATGCCTGATGCAGTCCATCAGATGCTCTTAAGCCGTTGTTTTGTGGATCAGATTTGTGGAATCTGATCATATAGATACTGGTGTTGTTTTGATTGTTAAGAAAACTTAATAGGATATTCAGAGAATATAGAGGCTTTAATGTAATTAAAACAATTATGCTAAAAGTAGAAACTGAACAAAACAAGAATGTTTTGGTGGGATTCAAAACTGAAACTCCTATAAGAAACTCCAAATATTGAAAGTGATTTTGTAAGAAATAATTTTATTCTCACTGAATATCTAGTATTTGCATCTGAGCTGCCAAATAATTGAAAATAGAAGGGAAAAAAATGTGATTACGTTTGAAATTTACAGATGCAACATGGTATATATGACAGAATTATGCAATTTCTGTTCTATACTATCCATATAGTCTAAATTTCACATAGATCATAGAATCGTATGTAGAACAGCTTGGGTTGGAAGGGGTCTTAAAGGTTGTTTTAATCCAACCCCCTGTTCTGGGCAGCGATGCTACCTACTAGATGCCTCCATTCATCTAGATACTAGAAATATCAAAAAGAACCTCACATAGACTACAAATCACATACTGTGATTACAATATTCAGATAATATGAATGGAGATATTTGGTTTGATTTTTTTTAATCAATACTAATAATGGCTTATTTAGTACAGTGGATTTGAGTTGTAGCAGTGGATTTGAGTTGTAGTTATTAGTAAAATCCAGTTTTTATGTCAGTTTTATTTTAGCCAGTATTTTGAAGCTAATTCAGCAATGAAGAAAAAATTTGACAAGCAACATAGAAAAAAAGTTGTTACTGTGGAAATTCAATCTGAAAACTAGAAACCATGATATTAGTATTTAATGATTGTAGGAAATAGTTTTTGTTCACAGAGTAAGTTTTGAATGATTTATTGAGCATTATCAGTATTACTGTGTAGACCCGCTTCCGAGGTGCGTTCCGCCGGGGGCTAGCAATCTCCACTTACTAGGATCATTGCTCCACAGACACCAATATGAGGTGTAATCTGCGGACTTACTGAGGGTGCACTCAATGCTCTCATCCAGGTCATCAGTAAAGATATTGAAGAGTACAGGCTCCATCACTGACCCCTCAGGAACACCACTCATGACTGGTCACCAGCAAGATTTAACTCCATTCACCACCACTCTCTGGGCCTGGTCATCCAGCCAGTTCTTTACCTAGCAAAGAGCATACCTGCCCAAGCCATGGGCTGTCAGCTTCTCCAGGAGAGTACTGTGGGAGACAGTGCCAAAGGCTTTGATGAAGTTAAGGTAGCTCACAACAATAGTCTTTCCCTCATCCACCAGGTAGGTCACTAGATCATAGAAGGAGATCAGATTGGTCAAGCAGGACCTTCTCTTCATGAACCCATGCTCGTTAGGTTTGATCCCCCAGTGTCCCTCATATGCAGTGTGATCTCCTTCAAGATGATCTGCTCCAAAACCTTCCCTGGCACTGAGGTCAGGTTGACAGGTGTGTAGTTCCCTGGATCCTCCTTACAACCCTTCTTGCAGATGAGAGTCACATTGGCAAGTCTCCAGTCTTCTGGAGCCTCTCCAGTTAACCAGAAACACTGATACATGATGGAAAGCAGCTTGGGTGTCACCTCCACCAGTTCCCTCAGCATTTCTGGATGGATTTTATCTGGTCCCATGGACTTCTGGCAGTCCAGTTTTAGTAGGCCTCTGTCTGTTTCCTCCTGAATCATGGGGGTTTTATTCTGTACCCTGTCTGAGACTACCAGGTCAGAGAGTAGAGTACCCTGAGGATAACTGGTCTGACCTTTAAAGGCAGACATAAAGAAGGCATTCAGAACCTCATTTTTTTCCTTATCCTCAGTGGTCATGTTCCCAGTCACATCTAGTAAAGAATGGAGAATCTCCTTGGTCCTCCTCTTACTGTTAATATATTTATAAAAGAGTTTCTTGTTCCACCAAGAATCGAGTACTCTACCATGTCATGGTCACTCTGTCCAGGACAGCTGCTGACCTCCACATCTCACACTAGACCTTCTCTGTTTGTAAAGAACAGGTCTAGCAGGGCACCTCCCCTGGTAGGCTTTCTCACCAGCTGCAGAAGGATGTTGTCTTCCATACACTCCTGAAACCTCCTAGACTGCTTCTTCTGTGTTGTGTTGTATTCCCAGCATATATCAGGGAAGTTGAAGTCCCCCATGAGGACAAGGACTGGTGATCACGAAAGTTCTGCCAGCTGCTTGTAGAATTCCTCATCTGTCTCTTCATCCTGGTTAGGCGGTCTATAACAGACCCCCACCAGGATGTCTGCCTTGTCAGCTCTTCCCCTGATCCTTACCCATAGAGATTCAACCCTATCATACCCAGCCACAAGCTCAATAACATCAAAACACTCTCTAACATAGAGAGCCGCACCATCACCCTTCCTTCCTTGTCTATCCTCTCTGAAGAGCTTGTAGCCATCCACTGCAGCACTCCAGTCATAGGAGTAATTCCACCATGTTTCTGTAAAGGGAACTAAGTCACAGTTTGCCTACCGCATGATGGCTTCCGTCTTCTTCTGTTTGTTGCCCATGCTGAGTGCATTGGTGTAGATGCCCTTCAGCTGAGCCCCTTGCCTCACCCCTAATCCAGTTATCACTCCCCCAGGCTCATCTCTAGCAGGCCTGGTTTTATTCCCTTTCCCCTTTATATATACTTTAAAGTCCTCTCTACAAGCTCTGCTAGCTCCTGGGAAAGGATCCATTTCTGCCCTTGAGACAGGTCAGACCCATCAGCAGACCTCAGGTTGAGTGCTGAGTAAACTGCCCCATAAAATATGCCTCCTTAAAGAAGCATGATCAGATATGCACATTGCCATAGTACTGGTGACAAATGTAGACAGTTTAGAAAGAAATAATAGATTATATTTTCAAAGAATATTTAGATTACAAAGTGACATAATTGAATACTAGGAAATACAAGAATTCAGCTCTGCTGTACATACCCATAATGACATAGTTCAATTACACTCTCATATCCTTCATTTTCCACAGAAAATGTTACATGCAGATTGTAGCCTATAAGACCACTTGGTTATTGCAGATCCCTTAATTCTTCCCCTCTGAGATGGGAATGAATCTAAGATAATCTCTGCAGACACGAGTGACCTAGAGTCTACCCAGTACAGGTTGGGAAGATAGGACTAAGTTCTCACTAGTCTTCATCCTTATTAATGTATTTAAATCCTGAAATTATTTAAAAGGCAAAAGTGCAATATGTACTGTTTCTTTAGTGTGAACAGATAGAATAAACTCATAAAAATAGTTCATCTGAGAATCTTCAGATGTTCATGTTCAGTACCTTTGTGAAGATGGCAAATGTGCAGCTATATAGTGAATGCTAATTAATCTGATGGACAAGAGGTTGGCCATGAGCCAGCAGTGTGTCTTTGTGGCCAAGAAGGCCAATGGCATCCTGGGGTGCGTTACAAAGAGAATAGCAAACAGGTCAAGGGAGGTGATCTGCCCTGAGGAAGCCAAATTCAGAATACTGTGCCCAGCTCTGGGCTCCTCAGTTCAAAAAAGACAGTGATCTCCTGGAAGGAGTCCAGAAGAGGCCCACAAAGATGATAAACAGCCCAGAGCATCTCTCATATGAGGAAAGGCTGAGTAACATGAGTCTGTTCAGCCTGGGAAAAAGAAGATTGAGTGGGATCTGATTAATATTTATAAATATCTGAAGGGAGGTGGGAGGCAAATGGATGAGGCCAGGCTCTTCTTGGTGGTGTATATCAATAGGATAACGAGTAATGGCCTAAAATCTGAACATAGGAAGTTCCATACAAACATGCAGAAGAATTTCTTTATGGTCTCTCTTTTTTCCTGTTCTCTTCTTTCTAGACACAATTTTCCATATTAACCTGCACTCTTCAAGAAGTTTAGCAGCCTTTGGGCCAAGTCTTGTTTTCAGAACTTCAGGGGCCACATGATGATGTAATAAAGCCTATAAACTCTTATAATTGATCAATATATAATTTCTAAATGATTGATGTTATTAATCTTTTCTTGAATCTACAAAAACTCCATCTTGACTATTTAGATTATTCTAGTCTGTTATTTGCAGCATTATTTTGTATCATAGAATCAATAACAGAATGGTTTGGGTTGGAAGCGACCTTTAAGATCATCTAGTTCCAACTCCCCTGATATAGGCAGGAACAGCTCCCTCTAGACCAGGTTGTTCAAAGCCCCAGAGGAGGCATCCAAAGCCTAACTGGGCAACCTGTTCCAGTGTCTCACCACCCTCACAATAAATAATTTCTTCCTAATATCTAGTCTAAATCTACTCTCTTCCAGTTTATAACAGCAAGGGCATGGCATGGCAGATCACGGAGGGAGGGCACAAGGCAGTCCACTTTCTTCTCATCTGGGAACACCAAGATGCAACACTACTGAAACAAACATGTTGACTACCTGCCACAATGATTGAGCTGAGGAATAAATCCAGACAGAGGGCCACGATCTGTCTGGTCTCACACATGGACCCAGATGATCTTCCTGAAGTGCTGTCCAGACCTCCAGATGAGGGGAAATCCAGAATCTGGAAATTCTCCAGAGGTCTGAGGAAAGAGGAGGGTGACATAGTTGAAAGTTTTCCCAGCTTGACAAACTTTTTGAGCTGATGGCTAATTTGTGAGAGGAAATCACCAGGCTGGAAAGCATTCAGCAGAGAGATTGATGTGTGGCATCATGCAGTGACATGGGCATATCCACAGCCTTGTCTGAAGTCCCTGTAAGGTGAAGAAGCTAAGAAAACTTCCATCCCTGTGGAAGCAGATGACAAAAACACACAACATGAGGGAGATCTGCATCTGTGCTCAGAACAGAAGGAGAAGCCTCTCCCATTGCCCTTGAAGTGAACCTGAGCAACAGATAAGAAGCTCTGGGGGTGGAAAAAGGGAGAGGCTGTGAATAGTGATTCAGAACTGGAAAGGAACAACTACATTAAGATGGTCCAACCAAGGACCTGAGCCAGAAGCAGGGCCACCAAAAAAATGGTGAAGGGACATAGTAATTGGGGATTTTGTGCTGAAGAGCACTGGGACACCGAATTGCCACCCAGACAATCTCTCTTGAGAGATTTGCTGACTGCCAGGGGACCACACTTGGAACATGTGGAGGAGAATACCAGTTATAGTCAAGTATATTTGCTTTAAAT
>PPHD01013595.1:0-17225 GCA_002909625.1 Bambusicola thoracicus | reverse complement strand
GGAAGGAGAGAGATTGAAACATAGCCCAGTGTGAGAAAAGAAAAGAAGAATATAAAAAATAGGAAGATAACACCACAAGTGGAAAACATCAGGTGAAGTAAATGGACAATGAAACGGTTCATGAGGGAAAGAGGAAAAGAGAGAGCGAAGGGAACAGTGTGTTTTGATAGCTGAGCTTTCAGGAAAATGCAAATGATGGTGTTTAAGAAATCTTCCTGTGCTGCTTGGAATTAGGATGCTTCTGGCTCTGCTGCAGGATTGAGAGTGAAAGCCAATCCTCTTTGATCTGCTCCAGTGGTGCAGAATGACTCTGAGGGAATGTATCAATTAAGAAAATATTGAAATTGCTAGTACAGCGTTTTACGTATCTTAGGTCACACCAAAAGCAGGGTGCATTGGAATATAAATGAACCGTGATACTGGCACTATAACAATCCAGTGAGCTTTTTATGGTAAAGAGTAGGAAAAGGCAAGATTTTGGCTGTTCTGTGGGTCTTAATGATGACCACTGTGTTAAGAAAGTGCTGTGCTTTGATTGCCGGGGCTCACACAGTAGCAGTTCAAAGCAGCACTTCTTGAGTGTGGTAACCTCTTTCCTCATGAAAATGTATGTCAGACTCTAACCAGTTAATTTCTGTAGGGCACAAGCTAAAGACTAGAAGGCACAGTGTGAAATGTCAGCTATCAGACAAGGTTGCTCACAGCAGGAAAGCTGCAATGTTTGCAGGCTGTCTTGCGTTATCATGACACAGACATTAAAGACAGTGGGAAGATGGGAGATGTAGAAAGGATCCTACTGGCCCAAGCATTACTAGCACCTTCGGGCACGTAAGCTTCCACAAAACCTCATCAAGCAGCAGTTCCTAGTTCTTGCACAAGGCACTGTGGCACCCTTGCACCCTTCTGTTCCATCTGTACAGCTGGGAGAAACCAAGGGTGGGCCAAGCACTGAGAAATGCAGATGCCTAATGGTGGGCTCCTGTCCTCATGCTTCTGTACCTGCAGAAGCACTTCCCACTCCATGATGTTGTTTACTTAAACAGGATCACCTCAAAAGGACTTCAAACGAGGTTTTGGAAATAGAAAGTTCACCTCCTTTTCCCAAGTCCATGTAGGTCATGAATGATGATCATTCATCAGATCCATAGTTACTCTGTCACCTGCCTTCATCTTCCTGCATCATCATCCTCTCATGAATAAGATCCTCCCCTCTGCCGTTCCTATGGGATATACTGAGCACCATGTATAATGCAGAACAGTACGTCCGTCGGGAGCAGAGAGGAGAGTACTGTTGTGAGTACTGCGCTAGTACTGCAGCCTGTGGTAGATGTGCTGCTGCCTCCAGCCACATGCAAGCTTGCTTGCATTTTTCCTGGCTCCACGTAGGAAGATTTCATCAAATAGCTTGATTAATGTTTCTTTTGTCTCTACTGCAGATATGAAAAGTAGGTGGGGAGCCATTTGTTCTTCTTTTTTTTTCTACCACAGCCAAGTAAGGATTCTAGGTATAAATTTTATAAATTTTATCATGTGTTTTTTGTCCGATTCAAAAATGAAAATAAAAAAAAAAAAAACATCATGCACAGTAATATGCAGTAGTGTATTCAGATTGATTTTGCTGTTGGAATGAAATAGGGATATGACACTCTCAGGGCAATGCGTTATCAACTTTCAAGATTCCCAAGAGTAAATTATGTAAATCTCTATTCAGTCAAAGTCAACAGTCTTGTAGAAGAGTCAAACAAGGGTAATTCCAGATGAATCAAAACATGGTAATATATGAGTATTCTGGATGGAGAAACAGTCTGTCTTCCTTCCTGGTTGCAAGCATTGTGCTGTGGGCTTACAGAGATAGTTTAAAGGAAGAAGGGGATGTCTGGATAACCAGAACAGCTGGGAAACACTCCCAGAAAGCTGAAAAAAAGAAGAAAGAACTTAATTTTGCTTTTAAGCTTTCATTTCTTTATTTTTAACTATATATTTTTCAATGAAATGACTTTTTTTTTTTTTCCAAAGATGGAAAAAAAAGCCTTTCTCAAAAACTGAAAACAAAATAAGTTGAGGAGAGTTTAGAGGGGCAGTTGTGTTGCTGTTTTACTTTTCCAAACCAAAACAATTTGATGAGAACAAAACCATTAAGTGTATGTGCATACGCAAACTGGTGGGTCTTGTGCAGGGAAGAAGTTTTAATTAAAACTTCTCCCCAAGCCAACTGATGGTTTATAGATAGAAAGAGTGTTTGTATGCCTGGCTGGAGCTTATGAAAGGGACTCATTAAGGTACAGGATGGAGACAGCGGAGGGAGGTTTCTCAATAGCTCATTGAGAGCAGTGACCCAACATGGGCCGGAGAAAGATGCAAACAAACAACAATAGAGGGTAGGATTAGGAACTTTTGGCCCATCTGTTTCCTGTAGGTGAATGCAAGAGCTGAGCAGCCTTGCTTGGAGTTCGCCACCTGTTTACTCAGCATTGCAGAGGGCAGACAGTTTTCAGCATTGATTAGATAGCCAGGAATGTGGCTACCTACCACTGCTTGCTAAGGCTGCTACACTGCAGTGGGGTGCTCATTTCAAAAAGGGGCTACCAGCACCACCAGTGGTGCATTACATTCCTGCATGAAATACCATCTGAAGAGAGGAGAAGGTAGGAGAGGGATCCCCATCTCCTTTGTGAATAGTTACAAAAGATACCACTTCCTTGTGCTTTCTATTCAGGAGAGATGAACCGCCCCCCCCCGTCTGAACCCAAAGCCAATGGTATAGGGGAAGGAACTGCTCTGATCTTCCCCTTGTTGCAAGCAGTAAAGAAGAAAGAGGCATCATTATACACTGAATAAGTTTGCATCTGCACATTCATCCAGAGGGACTTTCATTCCTTTATTGTATTTATAGGTCCCCAAGCTTGGGAATATTGGCTTAAATGAGGCTAATGGTAACAGTTGAAGCTAAATCCCAACACCTGCTCTTATAAGCTGTAGCTGTCATCTCTGTTCAGCTGTTCTCCATCTTCCTTCACAACAGGCCTGCCTGTTGTAATCAACACACAAATTCTCACTGGCTTCATTGGCCAGGTCCAATCTCTCTAGCAAAAGCTCAGGGGTGGGAATACTGAATCACTGACCATGGAGACAGGGGAAAACCTTAAAGTTTGACCATAATGTTTCATGCCATTGCACAATATTTGCTCTTTTATCTTCTCTTCTATCTTTTTTTTTTTTTTTTTTTTTTTTTTTAATGCAGGTGGAGGTGCGGCCAGAATCTCTCGAAGGAGGCTCCTGTAATATTTGACTTAAGCCTCTTGTATCAATGGGAGGGAATGACCTTTCAACATTGTCTCTCGTCTAGTTTCATTCTCATGGTCAATGAATCACACCACAAGCTTTGATCGACTGAGTGTGAAAATTACACCATAAGGTCGTCTGTCTCTTTGAAAAAGCAGCTGTTCTGTTTTTTTCTGTTTAATTGAGTTTGTCCTGCTGAAAAGGACAGAGTTTCTTTCATATTTCAAAGTGATGAGTTCTTTGCGTGATTTCAATGAATTTTGGGCTGCTTCTGCTTATGGCTGCTTCACTCTCTGAGGAAATGTAGCAGGCTGTTTTCATTATCCATGAAATGTATCTGACACCAGGCTGCATAAGGGCATTCCTGCACCCCATGATGCATGGCGCTGAGGGTGCTTTGCAGTCAAGCTATTGCTGTGAGGTTGGCACTAGTCTGGACTGCTGTAGAGGCAGCATTTGGATTCCCCTGGTGTTAAGAGCACCTGTACAAGAGAGAATTCTACTGTTTGCATTTTGTTGACTTAAATGGGAAACTGGTGACTGGTTTTCATGTTTCCCTGCAGTACCATTCTGGGGAGAATGGAAGGGAAATGTAAATAGAACGAAAAACAAAACCAACCAAAAATAAACATCCAAAAATCCAAAAGCTGCTTGAAAGTCCTCTCCTTCCCTGTGTGTTCAGCACAGCCTTGTGGATCCATTTCATAGCGGGGAATAACCAGAGCTGAATCATAGCAACTTCTGACCACTCTGGCTATATTGAGACAAACCCACTGATACAAGTGAAGTCAAGGAGAGGTTAAGACTGTGACTCAAGCAGCTTTGAGATAAGGAAGCAAAACTCTTTATTGTAGAACAACAAAAGCAAAACAAGGTCAAATCTAGGAAATTTTTATTTAGCCTGTTAAAGGACAACAATACAGACTTAACATGAGCACTGGCTGCAGCTTCTTTAGGGAAGTGAATGCTGTTTCTAATAAGGCTCGCCATCCTCAGCTCTAGCTACTCACACACAAGGTTTCAGCCAGGTAAAATGTGTACAGACTAAAAAGTGAACAGCCCCTAGAGTACAGAACAGGAGTAAAGGTTTATGTCTACGCACAGGGTAGTGTGATGCCTGTCTGGAAGAAGTCCTGTTGTATTTCAGAGGGAACCATTTCTTTGACAATAATGGCCAAATGTTCTGAGTAGCACTATGGTTTAGCAGTGGGGGACATGATGGAGAATGTTTAGAAGCCAGTCCTATTGTAAGAAGGGCTGACAAGTCCTTATGAAGGGTACATCTATGCCATTCTGCCTCCTAAGGAGGCATAGAGCCCAGAATAGATATAGACGTTGGGAGATGAAGTGCTAGGCCCTATTTTATTATTGTCCTTAGCTTAGATCACTGGTGCTCAGATATAATGGAAGTATAAGGTTTTTTAAAGAAAGCACATAGGCTATTAATCCCATCCTGATGCCTGTAGCCACACCATCATTACTGAATTATCTAGAACCTTTTCATTGAAGGACTGATTGCTGTTACTGGATTTTTTTTACTAAAATAATCTGAACTCTGTTTCAAGTTCACTGCATTGTTGGATAGCCAATAAACTCTGATGCTCGTTAATAGCCAAAACCAGCCTGAGTTTTACTGAAAGGTGAATTAGCTCACATCCTGTTGTTTGGCTCTATGATTGCAAAACTAAAATGACTGAGCACAATGTGGCAACATACATGCTTTTGTAGCTTTGCTGCCAACTGTTCTTGGCATAAAATGAGTTGACTCATTTTGAAAATGGGCCTCTGTTACTTAAAACTGGGGCAGAATGCAAATGGTTGTCCCGCTGACCATCACTGACATCGCTACTGGTATTTTTTGTGGAACAGTGATGCACACTCTCAGAAATACATTACAGTAACATGAAATCACTCATCTCATCCGATAAATCTGTAGGTGAGTTTGTGAGAGGTTGTATTTAAAAAAAACGTAATGCAGACTATGAGTGCTTTGGGAGGTCTGTCTGTGTAAACAATGTCTGGGTTGAGCTTGTTTTTTCTGGCAAGACAAATGCTCTGTACCCATTCTGTTGGCTCCTTGGGGATGTACAATCCATTATCCTAACCTTGAAAATAACAGGTGTGAGGAGAGAGAAAGCATGTGAGGGAGAAGAAGGGCAGTTTATATGGGAAGAGAGACTACTAATAAAAGATGCTGTCCTGAAAAGACTTGCTCTGGTTACTGGATACATTGCTTTTCATTTCTTTGTAATCTTAGTTAAGTTATACGATGTGAGAGAATAGATTTACATTTTCCCACCCGGTTTTATGCAAAGAGGATGGTAGCTATTCAGTTTTTGACTGATTTTCTTTCATTATTTCATGTCACAAAAGCCTACAAGTGTAAGATGATAACACAGAAGGTCTGTAATGGGACCTGCACTGAGTATTGGGGTTGAGATAGAAATGGCATGCATTACCTCCCCATGCATAGACATCATGCAAAATCTATTCTGGAGGCATACAGTATCCCTTTCTTTCGTAACAAAGCTAAGTTTCTTAATATATGTTATTACTCTATTTAATATGATCCTGAGTGAGAAGAAATTAAGTCAGAAATGACCATTTGTCATTATTCTGTGGCACCGTTATTCTGCAGATGTTCATCTAAATCATTCAAATGTTGAAAGAGATGTGGTCTTCATCATGACCAAATCTTCCTGGCACTGTCTGAATGACTATTCTGCTTGACAGTAGTAATCGTAGACAGTTTTCTGCTTCTGTGAGAGACATTAAAAATAGAAGAAGAAAAAGAAAGGACCAGCCAAGGATCCAGGTATAATTTAGATAAAATGAAAATTTGCTTATCACGCTAGTTCCTTCCTAGATTCAAGACAGTCTTTTGCCATATTCTGGAACTAGGATGACCCTGTAAATCTTTGCTACTCTTCAGCTTCCTCTTTCCTCCCTTTTGCCCCAGCTCCATCCTTCTATACAAGGAAGCTTTAGCTAAGCAGTGGCTTGGCACAAACTGTTCTTAACATACAAGGTCTGAGACCTGGAAGTGGCAAATAGCTGAGCACTCATCCCTCTGGCTGGACTAATCATGTGCTGCAGGAGTTCAGATAAGGAGTGACAGCCTTTAAAGGCACTAGTTTCCTAGACAGATTTTGATTAGTGCTCCTCACTCAGCTGGCAACACAAGGAGAGGTTGTTGGATGAGTCCCACAGCATCCCATTTGTTACAAAAATCTGTTATTTATTATTTGTTTGATATGAAAATCTGTTTGAAAATCTGTTATGAAAATTTGTTCTGAAAATCTGTTGTTTGAGTCTTCTGAATTCAATTTTTGTTCATCGCAATGTGTTTTTGAAGACATATCTCTATTGTGGACCTTACTGAACAGTGTCTGGGGGAAAATGGGACTCAGTAACTCAGGAGGATGCTTCCAGTCTCACCTCTCCATTGTGTAAAAGGTGACGAGGCCATAGACGAGGACAGGGATGGAAAATGAGAGAGAGGACTGCAAGCACCAGAAGAGCGCTGGATGATCTCTCTTGGTTATCTGTGCTTTTGTGGTGATTTACTGAAAGAGATACAGCCAGTGAGGCTAAGCATATTGATGTTTAATACTTGGATGCCATACTGCCTGAGATTTGGCAGGCGTTAGTTACACTGCTTGTTCAATAAAGAGTAAGGCCTTGAGCAGGGACATTCACACCGCACGGCATCTTACACATGGCTGGGCAGTGTGAGCAGTTATAAATTCCTGGGGAATTCTAATTCACCATGGAACCCAGGCAGCTTTTCACCAGGGTTGCAGAAGTATCAGTCTCAGCCACCTCAGAAAGGAGAGTTCCACTGTGTCACCCACCATCAGCCTTCCCTACAGAAATGCATGCCAGGTCTCCTGGAAGAGGCTTCCAAGGTGCAGAGTGCCTTGTGCTTGGCAAATATGTGGATAAAGTCATTCTCTCACTGCAGATTTGGAGAGCACAAGTGCAGCTCATTAGATGACTCAGAGGTGCTGACACGCTACAACAGCAGGTTAAGATTGATCACTGTAGCTGTTTGCTCCATCTTTCTTGAGGGAGATTTGTCCCCAGAACAGGGGTGACAGGAAGGCTGATGAGTCAGCTCCTCAACTGCCAGAGCTCATAGCCCAGCATGTTATGGGAAGCCGCTGCTGACCTGGGGTCATGCTTTTAAGCCATACTGTAAACTACAGCTGCTTAAGAGCTGATTCACATCCCTTACATCTCTTTATGCTGAAGCCTTCAAGAATATATTTGATGTCCTTGCTCCATCTGCCATTGCTTGCAGGCCAACGTGAAACCCGGAATGAAGTTCAGCAGATGCAAAAGAGGGTGCTCCACTTCACCATCATTCACCAAGATTTTTCTCTTGGTCTTGGTCATCTCTTGTGACTGTCAATCTGATTGATCTGTTATGACCTAAAGACTAGGCCTGATGGATGAGCCTTGAAGTTCTGTGTACTTTGAAGAGAACCTTTCTGTTAAATAGAAATGTAACAAATGTCCACTCTATTCTTTGAAATTACAATCCAAGTTTTATCTAGACCTAGATGGATTGGCCTGTAGAAAAAAAAGATCAACTTCACAGGTTATAAAATCTGAGTTGTTGTATAGGTGTGGAGAACCAGATCCAACATTTTCTCTTCATCCTTTGTATTGCAATGGTATTCAGAGACCTCGTATGAAAAAGCCACTACATAAATACATAGTGAAGAACTGTTCATCTTGCAAAGAGCCACAAGTTGACAGACACTGAGAGGGGATGCTATTATTGAAATTCTGCAGAAAGGAGGAGCTGAAGCCTTCAGAGGAAGGAATTACATTACCTCATGTGTGCTACTTAATTTAGCTAGTAAAAGAAACTCACTTTTTTTTTTCCTGGCAATTTATTCTTTCTTGCAACTTCTGATCAAAGTTGAAGATTGGTGTTTGTATCTCTCCACTGGCAAGGAAGAAGAACCTGCTTGACTGGAATAGACTAAGTGTCAATTTTCAGGTGGCTAAAATTAAGTGAGAGCAAGTCCCACTCTTGGCACCAGCATATATTGGAAAGTGGATGTCAGATGGTAGTCAACCAATGGTTTGTTGTGTAACTAAAGACTAAAGACTTGGCAAAGGTTTATCCCGATTTTGATGTCCTTCGGTTTCTCCAGTAATCTGGGTGGCAGAATAAGCTGTGTATTGATTACTGTGTTGTGATGAAAGCCTAGAAAAGGTTATAACTGTGCTGGTGAGATGGGTGCAGTTTCAAGGGATAGTGACAAACTGGAGAAATAGTCTTAACTAATATGTTGTTCTGTGAGGGCACAGGCTTAGGAACAATGTGTTGCTGGATGGGAAAAAAGTATGCAGGGAGGAGGTGGATAATACCACACAAACTGCAAACAGTGCTATACTGACCTGAAAAAGAAAAGCAACCATCAGATGGGGATGCTTAGATATGTGAGTTCTTTAATATAGAATAGCTAATACAGTTATTCTCCCTCACTTCTACAATATAATTATTCACCTCACTTTATTCCAGCTTCTCAGCTATAGTGCTGTGGTAGATATCACCCTTAAAGAAGGATGGAGGAGGCCTAAAGGAAAGTAACAAAGATGTCCCATAGCGTATGAAATGAGAGAAAATTTGAAAGAACTAGGAGTGCATGGTCCAGAGAAGGAAAATCTGACGGAGACAGAGGCTGTAGTCTTCAAATGCATAAAAGCTCATCACAGAAAGGGTGGTGGTTAATTTCCTCCCCTCACACATGTCCTGCCAGAGGTGAACAAGGAGCAAGGAGATTAAATTACAGTAGAGGAAATACTGTGCTGATGTTCAGGCTGCAAGGGCAGCAGAGCAGCAGAGTACCTCAAGAGGACAAAGTTCTTTAATCACCGGAATTTCTAATAAGAAGGCCTTTTCATGTCTTTTTTCTACAGTTCTGTGATCTCGCCCACTTTACATTGAATTAGCACATCTGGTCAAGCTCCTGGAATAACTGTGATAATACGTCAATTTATTAGCAGCAGCAGCTCTTCTTGTTGCTCACTCCAGCCAGATCTTAAATCCCTACCTTCTCCACATCCACCTTCTTCCACAGTTGCTGCGAAGAGTGATTTGCCCCAGCTCGCAGCCTGCACTTTCACTTAGAGTGGCTGAACAGCTGCTCATGCCAGCCACCAGCACCCGCTGGTCTCCAATGGAGTCTTGCTGGCAATGCGCTCGGCAGTAAGTGCCTCCAGCCCCTCTCTGCCTTGGAGCTCAACTTCTCCAGAATAATTTCATCACTTCAAACAAAATAAAAGCAGCTCTGGGTGTGGGGGCAGGGGGGTTGCTCTAATCTTTCTTTCCTCAATGTAAGCAGCATCTTTATGAGGACAGCGAAGTACTACCAGCTGGAGAATTAATATAGAAAATTTCCTTTTATGGAAGAAGTCTTTTTCTAACACTATCAAAGAGAAGCTTTTAAAGAACAGCACTAATTTGAAAAGCTTACTGTTTCCTTTTAGGCTGCGGATTCAATCTAAATAAAGCGCTTCTTCCCATTGAGGCACAGACATTTTCAAGTGCACGGATGGTAACAGGGAGATTTTGGTTATCAGTGAATCTTTCTGTATTTTATTCACATAACAAAATAATGTTGTTGTTCAACATTAAACATCCCTATCAGACTGGAAGAACGTAATTCGCCTCATAGAGGCCATATCCGTCTGTGGATGGAAGAAAGAGGGAAGGGAGAAATGGGGTGAGCTGTGTGACTGAATGACCACTACTACACCGCGTAGCAGAGGCTGTGCAGGCTGCGGTAGCAATGCTAATGCAAGGAGGTGAGGCCCCAGCCCCCTTGGCTCCCTCCCCTCTGCATCACTGTGTACATGATGAGTCCATGCGAAGCTCCAGACAACCCTCCTGCCGTTCACTAATAACCATGTGGCTCACTGCGTGCTCCTGTGCTGATGTAGTAATCCTGTTTCAAGGCACTAATTAGATTGTAGTCTGGATTTTCATTCTGCTCAGCACAGGTGGTTAGCTTCTGTGGTTTTTCTTAAAGCACCCCAATGCTGAGCCATTTCAGCCTGCAATTTCCTTTTTGTTTTTGCTTGTATTTGCCACTTAGGCTGTCTTTTCCACAAGTGTGACTGATTTGGGACCTAGTGCCAATTGTAGGAGGTGTTCAGCACCCAGAACTCCATCTGAACTCAGCTGTAGCTGCCTGGATCAGAAACCGGGACTGCTCCATACAATCTGTCTCAGATCAGACTGTCCCTGCATCCTCAGCATCTTGTGTCTCTTTAGCCCTAGCTGCTGCTGTCATCTCCCTCCTACTTCATAGAAGACCTGAATTCAAGCAGATAAAATATTTCCTTTTGATTGTTCTGAAACAATTTCTTGAAGGCTGGCAACGTAGTGGTTGTAACTCCCTGCTCAGCCATAGCCTGATGTTTTAGACATCTTCTTTCAACTACAGCAACAATGTGTTTCAGAGCATCACTTGAGCATTAGGGTTGGGCTCATTTAATTTGTGCTCAGTTTTCATTCTCCTAAGTTTTTTTGCCCCTTTTTGTGTTATGTCAACAAACCACGAGCTTGTCAAATTCCTCTGCTTCAATGTAATTACAGCGTGGGCATGAGAAATGATCCAGAGAGTCAAAGGCAGAGATGTGGCTCCATAAACACATTTGTCAAACTGACCTCAAGCTGGCAAGCAGCATCAGTGCCAACAAATATTTAGCAGGTGCAAGCATGCCAGCCACTTGCGGTATGCCGTATGCTTCTTTAACAAGTAGATGGCTCTGTGTGCTGTTTTAGTATCTGTGGACAAACCCTGTGTGCTTCTATTTATTTACCATAGTGCTTTGAATGATGCTATGCAGAGCGCATTTGACAGCCAGGCACCTCACAAACTCTTTTCCGCTTTCCACTCGCACCCCACCTGCAGTGCTCGTGCTCTATTCTTTTTCCAGGAATTGGAATCCACTCAGGCTTCATGAAGCTGAACATTAGACTGTCAGACAACAAATGAACACACAGTCCTAGCAGCCACACCTGGAGCCTGCAGAAGACTGGCTTTGGGGATATTCAGGCCTCTGAAGGCTTCACATACATGTCATGAAATGCACAAAATAGGTTGCCTTTTTCTTTTTAAACTGTGCTAACACCATTAAATTGCTTGACTTCATGCCATCAGAAAGGATTTCTGGTAACGATAAAGCAGCCTCGCTTCCATTGCAAGTGAGAAGGGCAGGAGACCCAGGAAGCGAGTGGCAGGGAGCCAGTCATGGAGCCCAAGCAAAGGGGGATAAAAAGACATAAAAGCAGAACAGGACTGTAGGGAACCACGCCTCCAACTCAGATGTCCGCAGAGTGCTTCCCAGCAGTTTAATGCTCAGAGTGACAGAGGTTGAAATTCAGCGGATGCTTTAACCTGGTGTAGGATGGCACTCCTGCTGAAAGAAGTCAGGCTGTCGGTTGTTGGCAGTGCCAGTTTCCTTTCTCACAGGCAGCAGGCAAGAAAAGAACAGAGGAAACAGAAGGGAAATACTTGGGAAACGTGAGAGCTACTTTGTTCAAAATCAAGAGCTCATTCTGACAATTTGGGAATGAGAAAAGTGCCTTCCCTACATATTTATCACCCAATATGAACAGAGCATAGTGCCTGGCTTGTCAAATTTTGTTTACATTGTCAATACAAATTTGTATGAAATAAGCTTCCCTGATAGTTTTCCTGTATAAAAAGAGTATGGACTGCTACACAGTCCTCTGCTGCCGGATCTAAAATGGGAGACAGTGCTCCTTGCAGGAACAAGATGAAGGCCAGACTGAAGGACTGTGAGTGCAACAAACCAGCACAGGGTGGAAAAGCATAGCTCCTATGACTGCCTAATCCAGATCTCAGCAGCCAGACAGCGTCAGCTCCACACTGCTGGCCGCATCTTGCTCACCTCCTCCCTCCTGCAGCAACAGCAGCGGCTCTGGATACACCGAGTGGGATTTATCAGCAGCCCCATTTGAGCCCTCGTGGATCAGTGTCATCTGGAGAGCGTTGGTCACAGTCCATGAAGTGCATGAAAGGTAATTTAATCTGCTCACGGAGAGAAGTAGGGAACAAAGCATTCCCTGCCACATGCGAAATGCTAAGAGCCTCTGCAGGCAGGCCAAAGCCAGGCCCGGATCCCCGCTCCCTGCCCAAATCCCCCTGCCAGCAGGGAGCACGGCCACAAGTCCCCCTGCCTGCCACTTCCTTGGGGGAGCACCCCAGTGCTTGTGGCATGGTGAGCATGGCTGCTCGCTGGGATGGGAGGTTTTCACACCCCGCTGCAGCACACGGATGCCCAATTCCACCCAAACTGCAGGCTTTGGATCCCATCATTATTATCAGTGTGGTTCTGTGAGGACTGGGGGCTTAATCCCACCTCGCTTAATCTTTTGTGAGCACGTAAGGAAGACATGGAAGACATTTGTGCTCAGTGTAATTAATGTCATCCGTGCTAGCAACTGCAGTGCAGTAATTACTGTAATAAAGCTCCCCTACATGTTTCTAATTTTAATATTGAGTAATCTCCAACTTTAAACTTGGCAATTGCGATGCTTGGAGCCCAGGTCATGATTTTTAAACATCTTAGTGATCATCGTTGGCATTTGTAAAGTGACCTGACACTCCTATTCCCTTCTCAACACTTCGGGAACAAATGTGTTCCTCTGTTCCTAACACCCCTGAAATGTCTGCTTCAGAAACGTGGGGTGTGGAATCTGGTGACTGCTTCACAGCTGTGGAGCAGGACCTCCACATCAGCCATCGGATCTGACCAGATAAAATTCCTAACATCTGCTGCTCCGAGTCAGACAACTCTTTCTTTTTAGGGTACTATGGTTAGGCTGCGGTTGGACTTGATGATCTTTGAGGTCCTTTCCAACCTGAGTAATTCTATGATTCTATGATTCTGTTATTCCAGCTGTAGCTGAGGGTGTATTGAGCAGTAGCAATTAGTTAAACCTCCTCCTAACGTTACTGCAGCTTGGTTTTTGTTTTGGTTCGGGTTTTTTTTTCGGCAACTGGAGAAATGTTTTTCAAGGAGAGATATTTTTCAAGCCTTAAAGATTTATTTGTAGCTGTGGTGTCAATACACCCTCTAATGGGCTTTTAGTTTTTAGGCCAAAATACCAGAAGCCAGTGACTGCCAATAAGAATAACAGACTGCACAGCACCACTCCTCTCCCACATTCCAAGTGTGCTAGAAATGAGTGGTGAATTCCCTCTTCCACGCTTAGGAAGAATGAATTATGGAAGGGCTAAGACTGTAAACAGGCTGCAGTAAATTAAGACAGAGAAACCCAAACCTTTTGCCCTGGCATCTGCTAGGTAGTGCTGCTTATTCTTGGCTACTTTTAGCTGATGCATCTTTTCTTCAGCTACATCCAGTTCCTACCGTTGTCTGCTGTTGCGACACATACACGGGGCTCATTCCAGCCATGCTGAGGCACTTTAATTCAGGGAGCTGTGTATTGGTGTGGCTTTAAAGCAAGGCTTGCAGCAGGAGCACAGCTCCCAGTGATATCTCCCAGCTCTAACCCAGTGTCACACCTCTGCCTAGTGCTTTTTGGGGCTGCAGAGCTCTGCAGAGGGCAGCTCACGGAGGTTTTGCTGGCTGGAACCTGTGGCCATAAAACTGTGCTTCTGATTTAGAAGAACATGAAGATTTTTAATCAGGTCATTTTTTTCTTGTTAGTGTCTCTGTCATGAGAACGAGGCGTCATATTTTAATGGCCAATATATTCTGCTAATTGCAGCATTTCATTATTTTTCCTTGACCTTGTCAACAGCCAGCATCCTGGCTGTATATATACATTAAATGCATTAAAGTCCCTCTTTCTAACGATCCAAGCTGTCAAGCAGAGGTTGAATAGTCAGGCAATGACCCTGCAGAATAATGAAAAGATCAAAGCAGTGCCATGAACTTCCCCAGTTTGCAGAGTATATGAGGCATTCACTTGCTGATATTTCATTCCTGTGACACCAGCAGCAGGAAAGCACCAGCCTCCTCTCTGCACGGAGACCTGCACAAATGGCGGAGGGGTCAGCGCCAGCGCTTGTCACTGCTGTTGTGGCAGACGAAAGCGGCCAGCAATAAATGGCACAGAGGCGTAAGGTCGAAGGATATGGCCTTCCCTGCATTGTCAGGGAAAACAGCCATCTGACACGGCTTTGCTGCAGTCGCTAACCTCGTGCCACTCTGCTTTGCTGTGCCTACATCCTCCCCTCCGCTGTGAAGACCCGAAGCAATGAAAATTCCTGAAAGGTCTCAATAACTGTTTGTATTTTCTTTGAATAGTCCTTCCATGACAGTGCCCTGCTTTGTGTAATATGTGCAGGAGAATATTTTCTCCTGGTGATTCTTCTCCTTCATCTCCCTCATTTTCTTTCTTGTTTTTTTTTCTTTTCTCGTGACTCTGGAAAATCAGTGCCATTTTGATGAAGTGTGAAGTTGTAGCGGGTTGTTAATTATTTCTCCTTTGATCCTTTAGTCACTGTGGCTCATTATCTGCGTGGGAGAAGCAGTATTTTCTGCCTTGTGTGAGTTACTTAGGGGAAAAAAACAAACAAGCAAATCTTGCATCTGTTATGCTTTTCCTTCCCAGTGCTTGGGATTCTAAATAACTATTAACACTCATTTTTTTCTGCACTTTTTTTATTACTAAGTACAAACAGGCAGATAAACACATAGACCAGTCTGTCGGGCTCACTTACTGCAGTCTTATTCAGCTAATTAAAAAAAAATTGGGCAATGCAATTATAATGTTAAGGTTATAATTTAGCCAGAATCTATAAATCAATGGGTTCAGATTACCCAGCCAGTAAATTCATCAAGCTTGTAATGAAATCAGATGATGAAATTAATGCTAAAAGCAATTGGGTTGTACCAGTTTTTCTTCAACGTTTGAGGTGCAGCCAGCTTCCTTTCCATATGAGCCCACCAGCAGCAACCGCCCATAGGAGCCCTAAGCCAAACCCATTAATGTGCCTGGATAATCCAGCAGGAGAAGCCCTGAAAAACGCTCCCACCTGTTTCCTTAGACCCTTGTGCAGGGATGGTGTCTGGTTTGTGGCAGTCATTGAGGTGACATACATTTCAGTCTGTTCCCATTGCTCCCAGCTCAAGGCACACAGCCTTTTGTCCAATGTGTTGCACCACATGTCCTGTTCTTCAGTACGATCTGACTCACATTTTATATGCAGTGACTACTCCTTTAGTCCTATCTATTCTTAGTTGGGTTTATTTTGGTTTTAACCATGATGCAGAAGGATATTTGCCTTGGGAGTGTCCTCCTTCCGCCCCATCATCACCACTCCTCTAACAGCTGCTGTCTAATCTCCCTGTTTTGTTTTTAAGCTCCTTTTGGGGGCACAGTGATACTATTTACCATCCTATCAACAAGGCAGCTACTGCCAGTGCGGGGGGGATGTGCTGTTTGGATTCAGAATGAGGATGAGCTTCACTAAGCCAAATGCAGGCTTGGGAGAGGCAAAAAATAGTTGCAGCCCAAGATATGATTCACGTTACTGTGAAGGGACACTTTACTGATGAAAATGGCATATGGAAAATACTCTAGAAATAAAACTGAACTGCAACCCCTGTTCATGCTGGTGAACTTCTGGAGAGCTGTCTGCAAAAGTTACTGTTTTGAAACAGGAGACTGCAAACTTTTGCACCTGGGGAGGAACATCACCAAGCACCAGCACATAACGGGGACTGCCTGGCTGGAAAGCAGCTTTGCTGAGAAAAACATTGAGGTTGTAGTAACTAAGTGCCCAGGAGCCAGCAGGGTGCTCTTGTAACAAAAAAAAGGCCAATGTTGCCTTGGGCTCCATTAGGACAAGTGCTGCCAGCTGGTCGAGGGATGTGATCCTTCTCTACTCAGCAGTGGTGAGGCCACACCTGGAGCGCTATGTCCAGTTCTGGGCTCCCCAGATCAACAAAGACAGGGAATTACCAAAGAGAGTCCAGTGGAGGACCACAAAGATGATGGAAGTACTGCAGCACCTTTCTTATAAGGAAAGACTGCGAGAGCTGGGACTGTTCAGCCTCAAGAAGAGAAAGCTTGTGGGATAACTCACCTATGTGCATAAATATCTACACACAGATAATAAAAATGAGGGAGCCAGGCTATTTTCAGAGGTGCCCAGTGCCAGTACAAGAGGCAGTGGGCACAAACTGGAGTAGAGGAGGATCTTTCTGAACAGCGGGAAGCACTTCTGTGCTGTGTGGGTGATGAAGCACATGCAGAAGCTGCCCAGAGAGGCTGTGGGGTCACCTCCTTGGAGATCTTCAGATGTGACATGGATATGGGCCTGGGCGCCCTGTTTTGGGTGTCCCTGCTGGGCAGGGGTTGGAGCAGATGGACACAGAGCGCCCTGCCAACCTCAGTCATTTGGAGAATTTTCTTGTGGCACAGCCCCTAGAAGGAGCTGTCTCTTTCTATACAAGTGAATTGTTTTCTTCCATCCTTGTAATCACTCCCTTCTTTATGGTTCCTCTAAACCTGCAGTCAGCTCAGCAAGGAAAATGATACTTTAAAAACCGTCTCCGCTAATGTAGAGAAAGTAGTATACATCTCTGCATGTCTTGTTTTACCCACAAGATAACCAACACTGCCAGGGTCCAAAGGAGTGTTTATAAAATGTGTGGGCAGAAAGCACCGTTGCAAAAACTGTACAGACCAAATACACCCACTGACTGCCAACACCTCTATTCTGCAGAACTTATTCAGATGAGAACCATGTCAGAACGGGTGGTATTTTGCTGGAGTAACATCACTAAGGGCAGGTCAGTACAGTTACTTTCCAGTCACAGTCTGATACTAGGCTTTGCTCATAAAACCAATCTAAGCTGCTGTGTCACTGGTTATTTTGACCTAGAGAAGTAGATTTCATGTAAGCAAACCCTCA
>PPHD01013594.1:6087-17225 GCA_002909625.1 Bambusicola thoracicus | reverse complement strand
CTGATAACCAAAAATCATAAAACCATGACATGATCATAGAATGGTTTGGGTTGGAAGGGACCTGTAAGCTCATCTAGTTCCAACTCCCCACTGCTGTAGGCAGGGACACCTCCCACTAGACCGGGTTCCTCAAAGCCCCATCCGGCCTGGCCTTGAATTCTTCCAGGGAAGGGGCATCCACAGCCTCACTGGGCAACCTGTTCCAGTGTCTCACTACTCTCACTGTAAATCGTATCTTCCTAATATCTAGTCTAAATCTATCCTCTTCCAGTTTAAAACCATTTCCCTTTGTCCTGTCACTACCTGCCCTCCTAAAAAGTCCCTCCCCAGCTTTCCTGTAGGCTTGCATCAAGTACTGGAAGGCCTCTATAAGGTCTCCTGGAAGCCTTCTCTTCTCCAGGCTGTTAAGTCCTAGCTATCTCTGCCTGTCCTCAGGGGGAGGTGTTCCAGCCCTCTGATCATCTTCATGGCTCTCCTCTGGACTCACTCCAACAAATCCATGTCCTGTTTGTGTTGGGGTCTCCAGAACTGGTTGCAGTAATCCTGTTGGGGTCTCATGAGAGCAGAGTAATGGGGCAGAATCACCTCCCTCAACCTGCTGGCCATCTTTTGACACAACCCAGGATACAGTTGGGTTATGGCCTGCAAGTGCACATTGCTGGCTCATGTCGAGTCTTTCACCAACTGACACTTCCAAATCCTTCTCTTCAGGGCTGCTCTTAAGCCATTCTCCACCCAGCCTATATTTTGCTTGGGATTGCCCCGACCCAGGTGCAGCACCTTGCACTTGGCCTTGTTGCACTTCATGAGGTTGACATGAGCCCACCTCTCAAGCCTGTCCAGGTCCCTCTGTATAGCATCCCTTCCCTCCCAAGCTGCACCACTCAGCGTGGTGTCATCTTCATACTTGCTGAGGGTGCACTCAGTCCCAATGTCCGTGCCGCTTACAAAGATGTTAAATAGCACTGGTCCCAACACTGATCCCTGATGAAAGCCACTCATCACCAGTCTTTACTTGGACACTGAGCTGTTGACCATAACTCTCTGAATGTGACCATCCAGCTAATTGTTTATCTAGAGAATGGTGGTCCATCACTCAAATCCATTTTTTTTCCACTTTGGCTACCAGGATGTCATGTGGGACCATGTAAAACAATTTGCACAAGTCCAGGGAGATGACATCAGTTGCTTTTCCTTTATCCACTGATGCTGTAATTCCATCATAAAAGGTAACCAGTTTTGTCAGATGTGATTTTCCCTTGGTGATGCCCTGGTTACCACCAATCACCTCATCTTTGTTTTTCATATGCCTTAGTATGGTCTTCAGGAGGATCTGCTCCATGATCTTGCCAGACACAGAGGTGAGATTGACAGGCCTGTAGTTCCATGGATCTTCTTTTTTTCCTTTCTTGTAAATGGGGGTTATGTTTCCCCTTTTCCAGTCAGTGGGAACTCCACCAGACTGCCATGACCTTTCAACGATGATGGATAGCAGCTTGGCAACTTCATCCACCAGTTCCTTCAGAGCCCATGAGTGGATCTAGTCAGGTCCTATGGACTTGTGCGTCTTCAGGTTCTTTAGATGATCCTGAACCTGATCTTCACTTACATCAGGAAAAGGAAAAATGAGGTGCAGGAAAAAGCAAAATAGTAGAAGGTTCACTTGTTAGGTTCTCTAAAAGTCTGTGGTCTGAGCGGGCAGACTATATGTTGCTGCACTTTCAATGAAATAGCTGCACAGAAACAAAGACTTGACATAGTTCAATTTTCTTGTTCTATTTCCACAGTACTGAGGTCCTCAGAGAAGCTTTTTTTTGTTCTGTGTTTCTTTTCTTTTTCTTTTTTTTTTTTTTTTTTTTTTCTGAAGTATGTCAGAGTACACATCAAAACCTTTGAGAAGTACAATCTTGTAGTCTAGGACGGTTTATAGTCACAATGTTCCTAGACACGTGACCTGCTATGTCAGGGTTCAGCATATCAGACTAGTGGCCAGCCTCTAAAGGAGTTGTAAATAAATTCTAAAAGGAGAAGAAACCTGGAAACATTTGAAGTATTTTCCTGTATTTTTATATACTGGTGAAACGGAAATGTTAATCCTTGTGGTTTTTGGTTTTGTTGTTGGTTTTCTTTTTTTCTTGGTTTCCTAGTTTATTTTTGTACAAAAGTAAATATCTGTTCTTACCGTATGAGAGCAGATGGAGCTGTTGTTCTGGTTATGTTGATAATCTGAAACATTCTCATTTTTTCTGCTACAAAGAGATATCTTTGTCTTTCTCAGAGTTTCCAGTGTAACACTATCAATGATAATGAAACATGTACATTTTAAAGGAATCTCGAGGAAGTCAGGTATTTCTTCTATTAAAATTCAGTGGGAAAATTATTTTCGCACTGATCATATGAGCAACCTACTCTTTTTAGAATGGAAGCCCTGTTCTTAAAAACAACATTTTTTTTCTGGAGGACCTGGAAAATCAGTTTTGTTACTTCTTTGCCACAAAATAGCCTTATGAGAAATACAGTTAAATCCAAATGTCTGATTTAAAGTAAATAAAACATTTCTGGCTGTAGGTGTGCTGTCAGGTATGCAAAAGGTTTAGGTTGTGAGACCACGTTTATCATCAGTGTTTTCCTAAAGAACTTTGCATGTGTTTCTTATCTGTGTTCAAGTCTACTTCCTTTCTTGCTTTCACTAACGTTTGTAGTGAAGAATATAATAATGGCCAATGCTGTAAAGTGTGCTGAGATCTGTACAGCGCTGGAGCTGTAAGTCTATTACAGCTGATAAATTAAAATGTTTGCAATTCCTGAGAATGTGAATAATCCTACTCTTACAGGATGCTGTGTAAAAAGATGCACTTATTTCTGTTTTTTCTGTAGTGGAATAACATTTGATCTGCATGTGTTTTTTATTTCCTATTTAGGCAGTGGGCCATCTGATTGCTGCAGTACTGAAAGAAAATGCTTCTTCAGAGAAGATCATGCAGGCCTCTCACCAGGTCTGTGCCATTCCTTCACTTCTTTCTTCTTTCCCATCTATGGATGCCTACGTTTTTCTGTGGGTTCTTAATCCCTGTCGTATGATTTTAATAAATCCTATAAGTTAAACACATTGACACCATGTGTCTGGGCATACAGGTGATAACTCAGCCTTCAGGATCAGAAGGCAGAAACCTTAATTCTGCAGAATAATAACATTTCGCTCTGCTCAACCAAAGAAAGTTTTGCATCTATTTACATTACCAGAAGCGACGTGCTGTGTGGTGAGATACTGCCATTTTGTTAAAAATAAATAAATTACAGCAATATAGGCATTTCAGAAAGTATATACTTTCACATAACTGTATTGATGTTTTCTTAAATATTAACTATGGAAGAGCTCACATGTATGTAAGAGAGCATGGTGCAAAAGCATACTTTTAATTGAGTCAAGCTCATGAAAGTATAGATCTATCTTGTTAACCAAGAGCCATATGCAATGCTAGTGTTTGCAGGTGTCACAGTCATGCCCGGGAGGTCTTAGGATTTCCTCCATTTTTCCTCTCCAGTGCTAATTTGTGCTGAAATGAGCAGGAAAAAAAAAAGTGTGGATTTTTCCTTCACCTGAAGTCCCAAACCCCAAACTAAGAAACCCAAAATCAAACCTCAAGAAAGCTCAGTTTTGATGTGAAGATATGTTTGAGGTGTGTAGTTTCTCTAACCAGCTTTTCCAAATCACCGAGCACGGCCATATTTCTAAATGGGATTCTATCCTGAGCTAGAACCTGATTTCTCACTTCTGCTACCCCATGGAAGTATTGAACTTAAACATAATAACACTTTCTAAAACAGTAGGAAGCAGGAGGTGACTCCTGTTAACATTACATGTGCCATTTTTTTTTCCTCTTTTCATGGGAGAATTTTGCAGTATTCAGTTGTTTAAAAATGTTTTCCTTTCTCCATTTGGAAACCACAAAGTCAGCAAACCAACTTAGAAATGCAGATCTAGTATCAAAATAAACAGTGGATTTGATGGACAGATTTGCTGTCTTTAACAGCAAATGGAGAGAATGAAAGGCTTCATTTGAAGAATGAAGATGACTTCCTTCTCTGCAGCTAGAGGCAGACAAATGAACAGCTGTCTGCACTGCACTGTACTGTAGACACAGTTTGACATAGCAGTCCCTGACATGTCTGTAATTACTTATTAATATTTCTAAGGCAAGTAGAATGGATGTGAGCCTACTCTCACAGGCGCAGCTGAAAAATTCTCCCATTGTGTCTTATTCTTCTGTTCATACCGGGGACAAGAAACATGACAGCTATCCTAAAGTAGTCCTTTCTTAGATGAAGAATCTGTATTCCAGCTTCCTCTTTGTACTCTCTAAGACTTGAGGAGAAGCTGCAGGTTTTTACTTAGAAGTGTGTTCGAAATGAAGGAAGAGAAATCAGTGTCAGCCTTCTTATTGCTTGTCTCATACTTTTAATTTTAGACTCCTGCTCTGAACTTACTCTGGGAGAAGTGCTGCAGTGAGAATGTTGCCTTGAGAACAGCTTGCTCTGAGGGTTTGGTGGCACTTGTTGCAGAGAACCACGCCGAGCTCAGCTATGTGCTTCATGGAGCTGTCAACCTAATTCCCTCAGCAAGGTGGTATTTGTTTGTCTGATTTTGTGACTTTTGTCAACTGCTTATCAATCACTGTTTTTTTCCTTGTAAACCCTATGGAAGAGAAGTGGGTCTGTGAATGACTGTACCCAAACAGATATTAATTCAGGGCTGACAGTGCCCTGCTGTTGCTTTGACTCTGAAAGAAGAACTCGTAGTCTCTCCCACACATGCAGGCGGACGTTGTTAGAAGTTTCAGACCAAGCTAATGGTCTGAACTGTAATAACCTCAGAAATCAAGGCACTGCCTCGTCTTGTTCCCTCTGTCATGGGGAGGAAAATGGCAGTAACTTTTTTCATGATAAGGGAAGGGGAAATACCTTCCTAATCTGCCTGTCCAAATAACTGATTACTCATGTGGATCTACCATAGTTCTCTGGATAGGGTATTAGGAGTTGCTAGCTTGTGTTTCCACTTCTGCTAAAGAAGAAATCACTTTACCTAACTCTGCAACTATTACCTCTTAGAAAATTCTGCAAATACAACACTTGCATCTTGTGATGTACTTTTGATACAGGTAGTCAGCACAATATACTGGGAGAATTCAAATCTGGGGAAAAAATACACAATGTGTAAAACTTAAAAATGGAAGCCAGGTGATGACTAGAAAAGTGTTATCACTCAAGTCACCCAACCTTATAAAAACTTTGGGGCACTTTGTTTCTCTCCCTAGTGTCATTTTTAGCCAAAGTTAAAATGAAGGCTGCTCCAAAAATAATGCCTCTCGTTTTATTGTGTTGGTCCACAACATCAGAGGCAGATGTTGGTGATATGGCAGTAAAGATGGAACCCTCTCACCAATATTCCATTACGTTTTATTGCCGTGTGAGAGATGGCAGCAGAGAGGCACTCTGACAAAATGAAGCTCTGACATGGAAGTGTGTCTGAAGCAGAGGTGTGGAATTGAATCCCTGCATGCAGAAAAAGTGGCATCTGTTGACATTCATGAATACTTGCTTGAACGTGTCTGGAGACCAAACAGTGGATGTGAGTGACAGTGAGATGGTGGGTGATGCCTTTCAGCAGTGGCGACAGTGGCAGTGGGTCACTTTCACTGGTGTAGATTTTTATGAGTGCATCATGCAGGCTCTTGTTCATTTCTGGAGAAAATGTTGAAAAATGGAGTTTTGTAGCTGAGATCTTTCTCTATCAAACAGTATTATTGTGCTCTTTGTATCTGTTGTAATTTCCATGGAAATAAATAGGAGGCAATACTTTCAGAGAGATCTGTGTAACTTGCTGCACCTGTGATGTATTATGCTGGTGAGCTCAGCACAGAGGTTGCAGAAACCATGCAATTGAAGATAAGTTTTATGCCCCTTCTAAACTCACAGAATCAATTTTAGGCTGAAGTTTCTCATGATCAATCTGAGCCAAGGATGAATTTAATTTTGAGTAAACTGAAGTGAAATGATGAAAAAATTACTTGCTTAAAAAAAAAAGGAAATGGACTGAAGCCTTGTGGCTGACTTGCTTAGAGTTGAATTATGTGTAGGATCTTGCTGTGATGATGATGCTCTGTGCTGAGTTTACAATAGCTGGTTATGAATCCCTATGGAACGTTTTGTGAATACGTTCTTACAGTACAAATAATTCCTGCAAACTACTGCACTCAAAAGAGCCTGCAATTTGGGATCAAGGGAGGAATCCGCATTATTAATGAAGAAGCAAAAGCTCCTGTGCTTTAGGCACTGGGAGCCTGAGAACTGTGACATAAACAATGTGGAAAGCTTCGTTATTTGTGGCTTGCAGACTTAAAAATATTTAATTCCTGTTCTGCCAAGATTGGTAAGAGTATCACCAATATACAGGGAAGTTAAGTTTTCATACCATTTCTACTTCAGGATAAAAACTACTAGAAGACAATAGTTTAGACTGAGCTGATCTTAAAGACAAAAGTAGAGTTAAAATATTGAAAGGACGTGGTTGTGCCCCAGTTACATTCATTCTTAGTTTTTTCCATGTGTTAAATCACCACAAATGGTTAGTTGCTATGGTAAGTGCTGGCAAATTACCTAGGAACCATTATACATATATTTTTGACATTTTTCCTCAAGCTGCCACGGTTCAAACCACATCCTCTACAGACTGCAAAGCAGGATTTAGCCTAACCACAGAAGTCCCTGGGTTTAAAATGTCTGTAGCCTCAGGAGCTGATTAAAATGATTGTTTCTGATTGGTTCTTTTTGGTGTTGATGCCTTTTTTTTCCCCTCTCAATTGTTTTAGAGTCTTAGCCTGCTGTTTCTTGTTATTCCCAGCCAAATTTTCATCCAGGTTTGCTCTGGGGCTTTGCACAGCAGTGTGCACAGTGTCTTTAAAAGAAAATAAATATGAGATTAGCAGCCAGAAAGGCACATGGAATTGCTGAGCACATTTCAGTGCTGATAAAGTTAAGTAAATGTTTTATTGGCAGAGACTACTGATGTTTTGTTCTTTCTTCCCTTCCTTTTGTTATAATGAATTTAGCAGGGGCTTAGCACACCTGGTGGTTTTTATTTTGTCAGGTGTATCAAATTCTACATGCTAGGAAAAACATTGTTTGAGACACATCCATTGCTTATCTGTATTGACTATTTACATGGTTCTCTCTATCTGCTTATTATACAAGTAAGAAACTATTCATATCTCTAGTGCATTGTTGTACTTGTCTGTTAGACTCAGTATTTAAGTTTCCTCTGATGCCTCTAAAGTGTAAACCCCATGGAGTGTTACATTTGTGTCTTTTTGTAAATACGTACTTTCTGGTGTGTATACATACATAAATATGCATATTTAAGTTTATATGAATATACATGTACACATTTTACTTTGTTTTTGACATTGACCTTCAACTTTCTTTGCTTTGATTCTGTAAAACAGCAGTTTTCTGCCAGTATGAATCATCACAGCCCTTTCTGTTGTAGAAGAGGTAAAACCTGCGGTCAGTATTCAATAATGATCATAAATAACCAGAATATTTTATCAAAAACCTATTAAGCAATAAATCAGTGTAATCTTTAAGAAACTACCAGAAGCATTTTTGTGTATTTACATTTTTAGAATGTCCTTATTACCTGAGCAGGAGTGCTGTGGTGAATTCTTGCAATATGCCATAGCAGCATGCTGCTTGAGTTCAGGAGCTGAGTGCAAAGCCGCAAGCAGGTGTTCTTCCTCCACCTCCCATCAGGGAAATTCAGACCAGCGGTACTGGAATATGAGATCAGTCTAGCCTGTTCTCTTACTGTTTTATTGTTTGCTTTTTCTGCACTGCATAGTTGCTCTGTTGATGCTGGGGATACATCAACAGATTGACCTTTAAATGGCTCAAGGCTTACAGTGCCTCCAAGGTCATTTTTCTCTTTCTCCACATGCCTGTCCAAAAGATCCCGTCCCCTGTGTGTTAGGCTGCCTGCTCTGGGATCTGTAGGCCTGCTGCGCTCCTTTGTTTTGGTTGCTTGGCAACAGAATTCTGCTGAACCTCCTATTCTTGTCTTTTTCTGTGTTTCAAGGGCCAGGTGTCATGATAGCCACTAATTTTAATGATTACAGGCACATTTTTCAACTGATCCATTTTTGGAAGAAAACAAGCCAGCACAGTATGTTAGTTTTTCAGCACTGTTGCAGAGAGTATGAAAGGCACAGAAGAAGGCATATGCTTCTTTGCCTCTATCTGGAATATGAATCTGAACATTTTCTGGTGGAGACATCTACTGTTGGAATCTCTATGGGATATTCTCTGGTGTACCTTGCCAGCTTACAAAAGTCGCTCTGCGGGTGGTGTTAAATTTTATAAAGATCTGGCAGTTATAAGTGATATTTATTTATAATACTTGTTCATTTTCTTTGTTGTGAGTTTTAGGTTTTGATTCCGTAATTTTCAGTTTTTTGAATCTTCAGTGAAACATTCATAAATATCAAGCCTTGCTGTTTTTTGGATTCTGGGTTTGGTTTTTTTGTGACTACATTGCCCTGTTCTTGATTTTACATGGGCCTAGCCTGTTCGTGCAAGCTCTTGTCTTCTAATAGTGCTCATGTAAAGTCTCAGTGGTCTTTGATAGAAATTGCTTACATTTGTTCAGACTTCTTGCATCACTTAAAAGTCTAAATTTAGGTTGATTAAACTCATAATTTAGGAAGGAGTTTAAGTAGCATACTGCACTCTGTGCGAAACAGTACTAAGTATCTCAGTTTGCTCATCTGCTAGATGGGAATGGTGGTTTCTGTTTGTACTGTAAGAGGCTTGTGTGAGCTACATGAAATGTGTAACTTCGTGATTCCAGCTGGCCACCTGAGGAGTTCCTGCAGTGGTCCATCCATGTCGGAGAAGTGGAGTTACAGATTAAACAGATTTTTCTGACTTTCTAGTGATGGGAAATAAAAGAGGGAAATGATAACAATAAAGAACAATAAAGCAACACTAGCCTCTTTTTTCCTCCCTTTTTTTTTTTTCACTATGTGATAGTAGCAACTTTTTTGTATTTGTTAGGTGACAATCATTTAAAAAACATACTACTCATTCTTCCTGTTCATTTTTCTTCAGCTGCTGTGTTTTAGTAATGGAAGCAGTGAACTGCTGATAGCATTTTCTGGATGAGCCATCAAATAACTGATCATGACTTCTCCTCTCTGTCTACATTTTCACTGTGTAAAATGTGATTCCTCAGAATATAGTTTGGATTCTATAAAGAACTGGGTTGGGTGTGGCATGATCTAGTTTGAAAGGTGTGGAATGCTGTGAAGAAGAGGACAACTTTGAAAATCATGCTTTTAAACTCTACCAAGCAGTATCTACTTTTAGATTTGTTACTGACTTTAATGCACAATTGGAGGACTTTTGTTTGTCCTTGTGGTGAACTTTATTACCTTCATTATCATCATCCCTTGAAAATGGGATAAATCCTAGCAAACAGAAATACTTCTTGTGTTTTCAGAGAAAGCAAACTTAAAAGTGTAAGAGGGAAATAAAATAGTTGTATGTAACAATTGCTTGAGATTTAAAGTCAGGATAAACTAGATATCTCTAGCATTTTTTTCTCAGAGAAGGTACGTTTTAGTGTATTTAGATGCTTTCTCCTGGAGATGAGGAGTATGCCTGAAATTTGTGTACTACACTGAATGTTTACCTGTCCATTTGCATGCAGAGAATAGGTAGTTTCAGGTTTTAATATTTTAGAATACCAATGATCATTAAACCGGGGACAAAACTGTGCTATTAAGATCAGGAGGAAAGAAACCATCACAAGTGTTAATTCATACATTAATTATTGTATGCTATATTGTTCATTTTCTGAAAAATAAAACAAAGATGTGGATATACAGCCTGCCCAAAACTGTGTAGACAGGTGTAAGGAGGTCCGTAAGGAGAATTCAGTGCTTTTTTAGTGTCAGTTTTGTTACTAGGTTCCTCCTTTTACAAAAGAATCAAATAACTTGGCTCCATGCTTGACAGTATTGTACTTCTTTTTTGTCAACAGGAACGTGCATGGTTTAGTAAAAACTATTTGGAAACTACTGCAAATTCAAGCTGTACAACTGGGAAGAAATGGAGATGAGGCTGTTCTGAATCTGTATGGAATCAGGTTAGTTTCAATTTGTTTTAAATAGACTCCCTAACAACATTTCTAAGGGCTAATACTGGCCTTCAGTCCGTTTGCTTGTTTGTTAATTTGGGTTATTTTGGTCCTGCTGACCAATTCTGGCCAACTTTGATAGAGTAGTGTCTGTGCAAGAGAATTAAGTGCTCCGTGTTTCTTGAGTGATTCCAGGGACAGCTGGCTGGGTACAACTGAACTTGGCTTCATTTTTGAGCTCAGCCTTTATTATCTTTGTGTGTGCATATCAGCTGGGGGAAGACGTTATTCAAAGTTTACAGCTGTACAGATGCTTAACAACATAAAGCAATTGTTTCTGAAGAAAGAGTTCTCAGTAGTTACAGTTCTCCCAAAACAAAAGTTCAATAGAATACCATTATTAATAATTTGTCACAACCATCGTTAATAAGTTTTTTAACATGTGTTCCTTATGGTACAGAGAGGTATGTTCTGAAGTAGCCCATTTCGGTGAGCAGCAATAAATGAGAAGGGAAAAGACTTTTGTGAAACGAGTAATATTATGAAGATGTCTGATAGTCACAGTATAATTGTCAGAGGTGGTGATTTGTTACTTTCTTTCACCGAGCTCTGAAATTCATTCAAGGTCTTAGTCATATTGAGAATCTCACTAGGGTAGATATAAAATATATCTGAGCTGCTTTCTTTTTGCAAAATACCAGGGAAATAATGCTTTAGTAACCCTTCCAGTGGAACTGATCTTCATCAACTTCAGACAACTCCTCAATAACTTAGAACAGCAGATTTGCCATTTCCCTGAACCAGCAATGCACCCTTGTGGCAGCAGACTGGGATGCAGTAGGAAGAGTTGCCAGCAGACTGACAGAAGCGATCCTTCCCTCTGCTCAGCCATGGTGTGATAGCTTTTGGTGCTGTGTCCACTGCCAACTTTTCAGTGAAAAAAAAA
>PPHD01013593.1:0-17227 GCA_002909625.1 Bambusicola thoracicus | reverse complement strand
TAACTTACTACTCTCTCCATGTGTGCAGTAGCTGTTACAGAAGGAACATTTAGTTTCCATGCTAATATTTTCTCTCAGGTAAAAACAATGCTACTTATTCTGAAAAAAATCTCTTAGAATCACTTAATAGGAATGAAATCCTGTAAAATTTGAATGAATAAGTTCAGTTTGAAACTTGATGACAACTTTGGAAGGAAGTTAAGCACTTGTTAGATATTTTCCAAAGGAATAATAAAACAAAATGGTACATCCCAAACTTCAGAAAAGTGGTGGTTCTTCCTTTTATTTGGTGAAACAAAACATGCATTACTAGAACAACTTTGGGAAAAGTTCTACTTCTAGGGACAAACATGACCTTATTGACAAACCAGCCTATTACACGATATTGTGTGGTTTGCTTTTCATATGTTACTGCACAGCACCACAGAAAGAACCTAGAAGGAGTAACAATATACAAAGCAGTCCTCCTCCAAAAAAGTAATAGGTAAAGCTATGGTCTTGTGTTCAAAAGTTTTAGCAATGAATTACTGGAAAGATACTGTGACGGAACACCATATTACAGGATTGCAGAGTTGACAAATAGCTCTGCAAATAGATGGAAGGATTTTATCTTGCCCATTTCTTCCCGTTAAGTGGAAAAGAGGAAGTATGGTATAAGTCAGGAACAAATCATTCATTTCATAAAAATTAAAAAAATTAGATGGCATAAAATTATATAAATAACCAAGATCTGTCACTATCCTGATGCACATTACACCATGAAATGTTTTTTAAGAAATTTTCCAGCAACAAACAATAATGAATTTTATCCTGTGATTTCCTTCCCCACAAAATGCATTATTCTGCATCACAAACATAAGAATCATGCCTTCTGGATTAAGATCCTGCAGACAGTACTCCTTGAAAACACTGACTGTTAATGATATTGTATTTTCGCTCCACATCACCTATTACAATCGCTTCCTGCAAAGTTCAGTTATTCAGGAAACAGATCATGTATAATTTTGTTATTACATGTTATGAGAAAAGGCATTAATAATTAACAATCACATACAGTATTTGGCCACCAATTTATCTAAACTTGTGGGAAAAAAAATTCTAGGCATACACAGGCATCTGATGATACTACATTTAAGATTAATCCAACCAAATTTAATTTGTGGCTTAAAAGGACTCACTGAAAGTAAGCAGATTTTTTCTTTTCAAAATACCAGTTTCTCAGTCACACTAAGAATTAACTACTGTTAATACATACACAGGTGTGTATGTGCATATATCTATATAATAGAATATACAATACAATATAATATATATACATATAATGTATTTGAAGGATATTTGAATTTATATATTTAACAAAGACATCAAACCAAGCATCTGCTGTTTGTTTTTGGCATCAAGAAATGAGCCTCCAGGATAAGACATTTAAATTAACATCCTATACTCAGCAAAGGTGAAATTATCTTAACAGCTTGCTTGGACATGCATTTAAACCTACTATCTGCTATGAAGAAATTCAGCACCTCACCAAACATGCTACTGGATTATCACAAATGGCCAACTAGTAGAAGCCCCAGATGAAAAATAACTACATTTATTATTCTTTCTATATAAAATTCTTTTCATTAATGCTCAGCAACACGCATTTGGCAGCTGAACATTTTTTGAAGCAGCAGTTAACAATGCAATTCACCAAACAAAGATAAGCTCAATGGTTTCCAGGAAACTGAAAGATGAAAGAATGTGGAGAGAGTCAGCCATGGTTTCAAATGAAGAACAAGTGAACTAAGGTCAAACTAAAGCCTAAAAAGAAACTCAACAAGGACCCAGAATCCACAGTACAGACACATTTCAGTTAGACCGAAATTTCACAATGCATTTCAACAGTGCATACAATACATTCTTTGGTATATTAATTCACTGCAGACAGTTTTTTCAAAGTAAAGGAGAAACTCTGATTGCAAAGCCCAAAGTTTCTTTACTTCAAGCATATACTTCAGTAGATTTTCTGTAGTGTTGCTGTTTTTTGTAATGACCGTAGCCCTATCTTTGTAATGATTTAAGTCTTATCTTCCAGTCTTTGTGGACTCTGTCTTTACCGAAACCATTTAACAGTATATACGAGATAAGGTATAGCAGAGGGATCTATAAACATTATTATTTCAAAAGTGAGCATCTACTAAATAGCCTGCTCCAGAAATATTATGAATATATTCCTCCTCCATGAAGGAAAGGTCAGAGTAAATCTGCAGTTGTACAAATCCGTTTGAATAATTCCTTCATGCTACAGTAATGGAGGTAATGCAGCATTCTACCCCTAAGACTCTCAACATTTTGTGAAGTTGCTTCTATACTTACTGCAAGTTACTCCCTAATACATTCAATTAAATTCTGCTGTTTAATCTATCCACCAAAACAGAGCACAAACAAAAATGAATTACCAGAGACCTTTTTTTAAAATAAATCGTTAAAAACCTCATCCCTCAGCAAATCTGTAAAAACCTTTATTTTAAAACAACAAAGGCCAATACAACCCTACATTCAGAATTAACATTCCTAACTTGCGACAAATTGCCTCCTCCACTCTCACAGCATTTATTTCCAGTTTTTCACAGCGAATTACAGTGGTTTAGGAAAGAGCAAAGAACTTCAAATGCATGAATTTTAAACAGACAATTTAATTAGCTAAGCTATAAAATTAACTTGTCAGAAATGAGAGAACTCCCACAACCTGTATTTTACAATATAGAAATGACATTTTCACCAGTATAGTATTCCCTAGAATAATGCCTTGGCATTCCTCTACTGACATATAGTGAAGAGTGCCACCTATTGAATTGCAAATGTTATCTCCTGAAATAATTATTTTGGAAATATGCCAGCATCTTGCATCAGGAGATGCCATTCTATTTCATCCAATTTTCCTTAGTAATAACTGTATTTTCCAGAAATAAGGCTATAGAGTATTAGGTACACAAAGCTGGAAAAGTAGCACCTTCTGGTATTACAGTCAACCAATTTGGAGTTCTAAATACACAGTCTAGCCAAGGAAGAATGTCCACTATGTTGAAAATTTTGAAAGTAGACTGATAACAAAATATACTGTTATAACCTGATCAAGTCTTGGAACAGACCCATTTATATTCAAAACATCTGAATGAGTCAGCAGTTCACTGCATTTCCCAGGCCTGTTGTAGACCAGCACAGTTCCCAGACGCACTTCCTCAGATTGTGTTTGCCTCATTAACAAGGTCAGTGGTGATAAAAAGTGATATAAAGGTCAATGACCAGGAAAAGATGACAATACACAGACTTATTTTATCTGCCTACCCATTAACCTACTCAATATACTGAAGCTCTACATAATTCTAGTTATTTGCTTCCCATTTTTTTGGTTAATTGTAGAGCAATTAATATAGATATAAAATAGAAATAATAATAGAGCAGTGCATCAAAAGGAAGTTCTACTAGTGTTTCAGTATTTTGTACAGAAAAGAGCTAAATATGTTGACTTACTGTTGTGGCACACGTGCAAATGAATGATCTCTAAACTGATCACTGGCTGCCCCCTTATTCCCATACACTTCAAGTGTGTAAAAGGAACTGATGCCAGTAAGAATGTGTGTTAATTGGGTGCTTTATTTTTCTTCAGAGCAAAGATCAGAATGCACATGGTTGTATCCATGTCAACGTTACCCCTGCTAGATGTCTAGTCCTATTGGACGTGCAGTTCCAGTACAGCCAGCACTAACACTGCATATGTAAGCAACAGCAGAAGTTTTTGCAACAGTAGCTGTACCATACTACTATCAGTAAATGAGATTATACCACTGGAGTCATGGTGTTATCCGAACCCTAAAGCTTTTGATCTGCACTGGAGATTCCTTCCAGAGGGCAATAGAAGACAATGGGAATAATATTTATCCTAACTGTGACTACTGTAGAAGGTAAGCCCACTACTGAAGCCAAGGGTGGACTATATGGATTTTTGGTCTGCAAAGAAGAAATTGATTAACACTATATACAGCCATTAAAAAATTACTTTTTTTCCTTCCAATGCAGTGATAATAAAAAATTACCACCTGTGAAACGTGTACAATTTCTTGATCCTTTGTCTTGTAGAATCAAAAAATCATCAGGTTAAGGGGAGCATAAAGACATCTCTAGTCCGACCTCTTGCTCAAAGCAAGATCAGCTCTGAGACCACACCAAACAGTTTACAGCTGTTTCATCTCAATTACAGGTACTGCTACCTCTTGCTAATTTAGCAAAATATTCAAAGTATCTTATAAAAATTCAGCTTTTTCAGGTTATTACGAAGATAGGCTGAGCTTGCTCAGCCTGGAGAAGTATTTCTATTTCCAGTATTTAAAAGCGGATTATAAACAGGAGGTGAATCAACTTTTTATGAGGGTAGACAGCAACAGGACAAGGGGGAATGGTTTTAAGCTCTAGGAGGGAAGGTTTAGATAGGATGTCAGATGGAAGTTCTTTACAGAGAGAGTGAGGTGCTGGCACAGCCTGCCCAGAGACTGTGGATGTTCTGTCCCTGGAGGTGCTCAACTCCAGGTTGGATGGGCCCCAGGTATATATATTAAAATTAAAAAAAAAAACCAAAATCAACATGATTTTAAGACTTTCATTCTCTGCTCATAAAAAGACCTATAAGGGATCCAACATACAAACATTGGTTTTCAGACCAAATGACTACCATACCACCTTACGACTTCATCTAGCTTTGAATAATTTATATATTTCCTCCCTAGCTATCTTCTCTACCAATTGCTTCATAGCTCTTTAAGACGAAATAGCACAGATTAAAACAGCACACTTACAAAGTGTATGTCAAAGAGGACTAAAAAAAAAAAAAAAAAAAAAAAAGTCCTTGAGGTTTCCTCATGACTAGATTTTTTAGTTATATTTCCTTATTGTAACCTATGTAATAAATTATACTCACTGAAAATAAAAGAATTGTAATATACTATTTGAGTGAGGCACATAGTTCTGCAAGTTTAGACGTGTCAGTTTTGACTCAATGACTTAGGAATAAACAGAATTTCAGCCTAAAAGGTTAATAATAGGATCCTCATATATTTTAAGTTGTATCTTCCACATCCACTTTTACTCAAAGTAGTAACAGAAATGAGATGTGATGTATTTGTTCTAAAATAGTAATTATTATATCTTTATCCACCCTTCTCCTTCCATGCTCATATTTTAATGGCTGTTGCTTCTAAGAAATTCATGCATCAAATGAAAATTAAGCACAAAAATATACTAAATGTATTTAGTAGAACTAAATCACACAGTATTTTCACCAGACCTGGTCCTCCAACAAATACTGAAACCCCCCAGAAATGCTTTAAAGATGCATTTGTACATGTTTGTTTATAAACGGTATCTCCTCCTCCAGGTAAGAGGGCAGAGTAATTTTTTTCCATTTTTAAAGACACTATTAAACAGAAACAGGCATTACAAATGGAAAACAACTCCCAGATTAATCAAGCTTGACTTTTTGCATGTAAATTTCTTCAGAAACTCTTTCAGGAATTTACAAAAGGTTTCAGAATTGGATTTTGTTGCAAAGGTGTAAGGCATGATAAACTCCAAAGTTTTCAAACTGAAAAAAAAAAAAGACAAATAAAAAAGGAGACTTACAAAATTTCTCTCTAAAGATTTCAGCTGACGATCTATTTCTTTCAGATGGTTTTGTTGATCGCGATATTCTTTATTGTCTCGTAGAACCTTTTCACCTGGAACTACTTCTAGGCTTCTGTTTGCATAAACCAGAGACTCCTGATAAAAAGAAGAACAGGCAGAAATTAAATTTTTCTTGTTTCAAAGCCTGAAGAACGTTCCTCTGATTTACATCAGCAAAACATGGAAATCGATAGAATAATGTATTAGTTTCAAATTTGGCAAACGCATAATTTTTATTACACATATTTTCAAATCCAATAGCTAAATGTTCAGCTGGACTTACTTCAGTAAAAAGCCTTCATCACATTCAAAGAGGAATTTCTTTGATGCTTAAACTCTATTAGAAACGTAAAAATGCACTGAAAACTAGAGGTTCAAAAGCTCGCTTCCAGTCAGTGATACTGGGACCAGAATTAGGCCATTGCTGACAACTCTCAGAAGAGAGTGAAAGAATCAGAATTGAAACAACTGTAGGGCTTGTTTCCTGAACATCATGGTAAATTAAAAAAATCCTCTGAGTTCAAGTGCAAGTTAGATGTACAACTGTCATTATACTCTTGGGTTACACATTCTCATAACCTACAGTAGTTTTGGATCAGATTTTGCAACTAATAGCAACGCTGAATACATTAAAATTTCAGTCCAGCACTATTACATGCAAGAACAGAATGGAATTTAGATTATTAAGAATGACAACTATTTGCCAAAAGCAAATGGCAAAGTTACACTGTAGTTGGGGAAAAAAAGCAGGGCTTTCTCTTGCAAATCAAGGATCTGACATAAGAATCCAAGTAAGATGAATAATAATAAAAACCTGTTAGTCAATTCAATCCAAAGGAACATAAACAATCATTTACAAAAAACATACTTTTCATTCCTTTTTTTCTTTTTTTCCAGAAGCAGTTTAATAAACACATATGGGGAAAACAATTCAGATAGTGTGTCTAATTGGAAAGGAAAATCAACTTCACAATACTTAAAAAAAACTGTATCTGAAAACATTTTTTCTGAACATAAAAAAAAAAATCTATGAGCTCCCACATTTAAACTCCTGTGCCCAAAAATGAAATTAACATAGTGCAATCTTTGAATATTTATGTTGCAGCTGGCTGTACCATAATCTCAGATTTTTCCTCTAACAGAAAGAGAAATAAGCAGCAGGACTTGATAGTGACTAGAATATCTCTAATCAGAGCTTAAGTTTAATGTGGACCACCTGAAGCCAAAATTTGTTAACACTGAATGTTTATAAAGTTTGGCTTCTCTAAATACAGAGAGAGATTATTAATTAAACATAATGCCCAACTGCAAGAAAACTACATGACAGAACATAAAATAAAACAGAGGACTTATTTAAACTTGCATTAATTAATGTATGAAACAAGCATAGAATCTTTATAACCACAATATAAACACAAAATCAGCAAAGGAGCCCAGAACAAACACTCCATCTCCCTCTAGTAAGATAGATTGCTTTTGTATGACTTTATTCTTCCAGGGATTTTAATATGAGTGAAATAATTATTGAAACTACTACTGGGGACAAAGGGAAGAACAGAAGCTAACAACTAGTGGAAAACATGAAGCTGGAAAGCCTTCTTAATCACTAAAGGTCAGAGTAAAAAAAACAAAAAAATCTATAGAATGCAGTTGAAGAAAATACAGCACTAATAAAACACACTTTTCCCTGCAGTTTCAGGGAAGGGATGGGAAGGAAAGAAGGGGATGACACAAATTGACAGCGTAAAATTAACTAAAAATTATTCCAAATTTTTGAGAAGAGAGTTTTGAGAACATTTTTACTGAATTTCATTCTGAAAATGAAGTTGTTAAAGCATTTTCATCATTGAAAAGTAAGCCTTTGTTAATAACAAATTATTTTTTTACAGTCATCTTGATGAAGTCTAGAAAGAAAATTCATAATGAACAGAGTATAAGAAAGGCTGTTTCCAACACTAGCTTATCTCCAGCAAGACCCTACAAGGGATATGTACACACTGGAGTAGAAACAGAGCAAATCTATAGCGACAATTTATGTTCTACCGCAGACTAAAACAACTGTATTTCATGGACCTACTTCCATTAAAAAGACTGCACTTTGACACAGGGCAGTCCCTGAAATACCTTTGTTCTATAAATGTGTTCACTTGTGTTTTGAACAGCGAATACTTTTGTATCCACAATGGCTTCTGGCAGTCATAGTTGTCAGAAAAACATTTCAATTGTTTGAATCTGCCACTTTCTGGATTCATTTGATTCTTCCAGTTTTTACATTAAATAAGATGGTAAAGAACTGTCAGTATTTACTCTCTCTGACAAGTATGTTTTTGTATACTTCAATCACACTCCCTCTTATTCATTTTTCCAAACTGAAGAACGTTGCTGTCTAAGTCAGCCCTTGTATAGAAGTCATTGCACACTTCTGAATATTCTGGTAACCATATTTCTATTTCTTCTAATCTGGTTATGAGATCTGAGGGCCTCACAGAGCAATTGTCAAGCTACATGGTGCACAACAGATTTGTACAGTAGCACAGTGATTTTTTTTTTCTGTTTCACTCTGTATTCTTTTCATAATTGTCCCTAATGAGCTCATATCTTACACTGTGGAGGGTTAAACCACTGCTTCCACAGAAGTAGTTCTTACAGTCTCTTATACTTCATCCCTGAATAGTAACTGATCGGAACTCACACCACATGAGCAAAGTTTATACAACTTTTCTCCACTCACTCATTTTTTTTTTTTCTGAAGATATCTGAATGAAAGGAAGTACTATACCATGAAAAATATTTTACTGTCACTGTTTCAAATGCTTCAAAAATTTTATGTTTTTCCTCATTAGAGATTAAGATCTATAAACCTACTAAGATGATGTAGAAAATAAAAGTATTATACGTAGCAACTGCTAAAGCCATAGTGTAATGACCATAGTGTAAACAGAAATATCCAGTATTTTAAGTGGCTAAGTTTATGCTTTGCATTTCCTTTTCTCCAAAATTCTCAAAATTAAAAGCAAAAGTAAAAAGTCACCTAATGAAATATAATGGTACCATGCAATCTTCTTGAGTCACAAGACAGATTGACATATTTACCTGCCTCTAAATATGCCTTGAAGGAGAGAGAGCTGTAAAAGTCATCTGTTTTGATGAAGAGGAGGCATGGAACGCAGGCTATAAAGCAGTTCATTAATGAAAATATCAGTGCGAGTTCAGAATCTTGCATTCTTTTGAGTAATTATTTAAACTGTTGACTATCGTTTAGTGTGCTAATTGAAAAACAGAATTATTTCCCTAACAAATGGAAGCCAATCAGGTATGAAAGAACTCATCAAGATTGCAAAAACATGGAACTAATTACCTTCATAAGGTAAGAATGAACAGATACTGTTTCTTTAATCATAGCCTCCATTTCATTTTATTTTCAGGTAGTTTTCCAGTTGTTCAAGTTGGTAACTGTATTCCTCATACTGGAACTTACACTTCATATTCTTTCATCCTACCACTTTCCCATCTCTTCTAGGATTATATTCAATTTAATTTGTTCTTCCAAAAAACACTGAGTAAGACAAAAGTATCTTTTAAATTTTTAATTAAGTTGGCACCAAAAGAAAGAAATGTTTCAGAGAGAAATTAAGTTCTGATGAGAAACATTTCCATGTTAAAGAAAACATTAGTCATGGAAAAGCATTCTGAATCCAGCTGGTCTGATTGCACAAAAAGATGAATCTGTATGCTTCTCTCTAACAACTCAGCTATGGTACTGTACAATAATTAAATCCAGTTGTTAAAGATTTCAGAGTTGGAGAATATTTGCTATATCCTGCCAATGCATCTATAAGCAGCAGGAAGCTTCTCTCCCATCGAGTCAGTGGTGATTAAGTGCTTGCTCTTTGAATGTTTTAGCTAATGAAATTCTTGGAAGAAAAGGATGTGCTTCTTTATGATATGTAACACTTAAGTTAATATAATTTCAATTATTTCTAAAATTCTAAACAACGACATAAGCAGATGGTTACACATTAATATTTTTTTCCAACATTCCCCATCACTAGTGCATTATATTCTACTCAACCACAGCAGATGAAAATTCCACCTCATGAAAATCAGAAGGAATTTCAGCATAGACTCATAGAAGAGTGATGGTTTCTTCTTCTTTTCCAAGTGAGACTCTACACATGGAAAGGCGCAAAATCATGACACTTATGGAATCAGACAACTGCAGACTGCTGTTTTAGATTTATGCAATTACGAACTGTCTAAATCCGGTTTTAAATATCTATAGCTTCCTATCAACTTCAACATATGTTTCTTCTGTTTAACTGTTTCTCAGATTTATGAAGCCATCTATAAATAGTTCTGTTCTTTGGTAACTTTCATTAAAATGACTCACAGGTTGTAGTTTATCTGAACAACAACAAAAGAAGACAAACAAAATTCTGTTTCCCGGTTCTACAGTGTATAAAAAAAATTCTGCAAAACAAAGTTGAAGGATAACTGCTTTTTAACAAGTATGGGTAATTTAAGAAATTAACTGCCTTGTTTTGGTTGTTAATTCTGATACTATTCAAAAGGGTAATGTACTCTTTTCAAGAAGTATATACATAAATGCAAGTTTCTATTCAAATACCTCAGAGTTCTTACCTGAAAAAAATGCAGTAACGATCTTTCTGATTAAACTGTTCCCTAACAAAGTACTCATTATCACAAGCTGTATCACCAATTTCAAGGTGGTGTCTCTTATCAGTAAGCACAGGATGCAGCAATCTTTGTCGATTTCGGGTCCCTGAACCTGAAGCAACCACGTGGCTAACTAAATTTGCCAAACTGATTAACCACTAGAGGGAGCTGCCGTTTCATACATTAAATGCGAGGAGCAAAATGATCAGCTTCAAACTGTGACTCCTCTGGAACTTAGAGCAACGTAAAATACTACTTCAGGTCAAATAAAACCCAAATAAGGTCCACAAGTAAGTCAGTACAAAACTGCCATTAAAATGCTAAGATTTTGTTTGTTCTGGCTCTGTAATGTACGTTTTAATAAAGTGAACCTGTTTTGTGCAAATAAGTACAGAACAGGAGTTATGGTATTTTATGTAGTTATTTCCCCTGTCATACAGCATGGACAACACTCCTAGGACACTACAAAATGTGGTCTTCTACGCGCAAAATTCAAACAAACATTTCTCAAGGCTGATACTTCTAAGCTTCTTATTACTGTTGGAAAGGGAAAAAGACAAAAATCCTCTATTAAAAAAAGACATAGAATTTCAGACCGTTTTCTACAGTCTTTAACATTGCTTATCAATAACTGTTTAATCCTTCAGATCACTTTTGGAATCCTGAGATAAGATGAAACCAAATTCTAATTCCCAACAGTGAATTATCATGAATAACGTGCTACAGTGACCATTTTGCACTTCAGAATATCTGAAATATCATTTTCTGCATATCAAATTTCTTGTTTAAGGCTCTGTTCTGTAATATACCTGATAAATTTGGCTTGGAGGATTTGAGCAAGAGCTGGAAATTGCAGAAAAATCACCATTAGACAGTAGTATTTGAAGCTTCCTGTCTATCTCATTTAGGTGATGAAATTCCATCGGTTCAGGTGTGTACCCTTCTCCTGGTACTAGCCAGCCACATACATCCTCCTGTTGAAAGATACAGAAAATATTTAATCCCCATTCCCAAAGGAAATAGACGTTAAAAGCAGTTACACATCAAGTGTATTTATTTTTCAAATAAACTGTATTAAAGAACAATATGCAAGTTCTCATCTATTTCATCATATATCTGAACTCTGCCAGCATTCATGTACCAAGCACATTCTAAAGCAGATATTCGTCTAACAATTAGAAGTATACATTTCTTTATTTTTAAATACAGCTAAGCAGCAACTGAAGATAAGCAACTTAAAGATATATATAACCTAAACAGATTTCTGCAGTTAATACACTTTTAAAGGAGTAAGTCCAAAACCCATGTCTTCGCTGGCTAGCCACTTAGAATCCCTGAACAAAAAGTGCTTGCAGGCAGATGCCTTGCCTCCACACCAGCCAGCCACAGAGTAATAAGACAGCTCCTGAAGCTCCCCACCCGTACTTTAAAGGTTATACAACTCTTCTGATCAAGTTGTCTTTACATACAACAGAAGCATTTTGGATAGCTAACCTTAATGATGCACCTCACCGTATAGCAAGTTAGCTAAGCCTTCAAAGAAGTTTCATGCTATGCCATGCCGTGTCTATCATAGCTTCCATCCATGGATACAGACTCCCCCCTTTCTGTGCGCTCTGCATCTGTTGAACATGAGAGTCCCAGCTCCCTCTTTAAGGAATGAGTTTACCACAGCCTAACCCACTCACAGATCTTGCTCTCTGGTGCTTTACACAAGCAGCACTTTTTGATGCCAATGACATGAATATCCATCTTGGAGGCCATGTACCCCTTTGCAAGACAGTGCAAAGAACAAAAATTCAGAGGAAATTGTTTGACAGAGGTAGATCCATCAATCCTAAGACTGAAAACACACAAAAAGCATGCAGTAATCTCATGTTTTCAGAGCTAATACTGAAGCAGAAAAGCACAGCTCTCATAAACTGCACTAAAACTGTTGGTAAACACCACCCTAACTTATGCCTTGTTTGCACAAAAAAATATTATCGTGGGAATACGGTATTACAACTGAAGTTGTCCAAGGGACTGGACAGAGAATTGACCACACAGGAACAGTAAATATATTCATATATTAAAAGGACAAATGCAAGTCAACACGTATAAAATGAGAAGTTCTCAACTTCACTGAAAAACAGCATCTTGGCAAGCTTCCCGGTCAGTTTTCACATCAGAAAGAAATTCTGGTATCAACCACAGACAGACATCCTTTCTATACATAGTCACATATCCATTTTACATGCCCAATCACACCTGTGCAGCAACACATGCTAAAAATCATTTAGAAGTCCAAAGAAACATAATACACTGCTCTCTATTATCCTCTGAAGGAACTGGAAGCAACAGACTACTGTGCAAGCCAAAGAAACATAATTGATAACTACAACAAAAAGCACAGCAAGTTCCTATCTGACAAGAAATGAAGAAGAAACACACAATCATGGAGTGATTGAAGTGAGAAAGGGCCTCTGGTTCCATTTGGCTCAAGCAGCATCACTCAGAGCAGGGTGCTCACACCCATGCCCAAGCAACTTTTGGAGATCTCCAAGGATAAAACTTGACAGCCTATGGGCAGACTGTGCCAGTGGAAGAGAGAAGCCTGAGAAATCTTAGAATTAAATTTGAAAAGGTTGATGCTATGATAGAAACTGCCTGAAGTCAGATCTCAGACCAAAGACATGAAATGTGAGACTTGCATCCCCAAAGAACAAAATAAGATACCCGCAGGAAAATCTGAGTTTCTACAGGAACTGCTCTGAGATCAGTAACCACTACCCTTCTAGTGCCCCAGTATGCTATCACAGAAACGCTGGGAGAGGCAGAAAGCAGAGCTCTCTTTCTGATAGTGATTTACATAATTTCTCCCACTTGATAGCAGTAACACCTGACTAACCGATACAAGTATGTGTTCCCATACTGCTGCATACCATGAATGAATTTGGCCCACTTAACCCAAACAAATTAGCACATATTCCTAGATACTGGTTATCCACTGCAACATGGTACTCCTGTCTCACACCAGGGAAGTGGATCTGCACAACCACTATTCATTGGGAATGACACTAGCAAATTACATCTCTGTCCTGATTCCAAAGAATCCTCAGTTAGGACCTCACAAGGACAGGGCAGGGAGATGGGGGAAATAGAGAGCATACTGTTGATTTCCTTTCTTCATTCTAACAGAAGAGGACCGTCACCATACTCCAGGACTTCAACATCTGTCTTGCAAAGGATTCACGTCTATTCTTCCTTTACAGCTTCCAGATTAGTCCTCTGACTATTTGAGCAGCTCCATCCACACATGAGGAGGAAATATCAGCTCCAAACTACAATACCACTACTGTGAGGTCAGCCCTGGCCATCCTCATTACTCTAAATCATGCTGGCTACAAAAAAGAAAAAGAAAGCACACCCCAAACACCTGTCATGAATTACCTCCATTTTGTTTTTGTGAAACAAAATCAAAGAAAAGTAGAATGAGGTGCTAAACTTGGGTCATGTTAAGCATCCTCTAATCAGTGCAAACACGCCAGGCTGGATGTAGCTCTGGGCAGCCTGATCCAGTGGTTGGCAACCCTGCACATAGCAGAGGGGTTGAAACTAGATGATCACTGTGGTCCTTTTCAACCCAAGCCATTCTATGATTCTGTGATACGAGTCTACAGGAGACAGACAAATGAATCCAGGTCCAATTTCGTAGCTACTACTCAATGTCTATTTCTCATGCTCTCACACCCCTCCCTCGCAGCATCTAGTAGCCACTTTACTCCAGAGTAAAACAGGCTTAAACATTCTCTCTCATATTTTCAAGATGGTCAGTGATTTTAACATTTGTCTTGGAAAATATGCTTCTGTCCTGTCACAGTTTCCAACATCTTAACTCAGAATAATGTTTCTGTAACAGCAGTAGGCGTTTAGTACTATGTAACATCTGAAACAAATTATACCCCTGCTGATTTAACAATTGTATTACCATGAATATGCACTTCTAAAATACTTCAAATATCCATAAAACACTTTTATTTAACTAAAAAAGAAGTACTATTTGGATATTTGACTAATTTACTAATACAAATCAAACTAAGTTGTCTAATGTGCGTTACACTACGCAGAATAATGAATACAGCATGCCCAGCTCTGCACTGATTGACAAAATATTACTTTGGCTAAGGCAGTTGGACCAGCTTTTTAAAAGTCAGAATGAAGTAAGATGAAAGCAGCCATCAGTTGGACAGTAGTATTGCTGGGCCAGCCTGGAGCAGTCTGAATTACTCATTAACTGATAAGTTTCTTGTGATCTTTGCTATAAAGCAGCCACAAGAAATGACTCAGACATAATATAATTCAAATGTGGGGCAGAAAAAGAATCTCTCTCTAAACTACACAGGTTTCAAGTAGCTACGTATTATCCCTTCTTTTATTCCATTTCGGCAGTAAATTTAGGAGCTATTTTCTTTAAAGTGATGATCTGGTGGTGACTAGACTAACTCACAAATTACCATTCCTGTTCTTGTCTGTTATATCAAGAACATATAGCAATAATGTACCTTCTGTAGTGACCTACTGAATAACTGATATAAGTAGTACAAGCTCTACAGATCCATGTCCAAAGAAGAGTGACATGTCCCAGATATGAACTCTGGATAAATGTCATATTTTGTCTTGGTGCCTTAAGAATTGGTGCACAAGAAAGGGCATACACTGCTAATCAGAATTTGCACTATTTGGAACAAATACCTGTCTAATTTGTGACCAGCTTTTAGAAAAAGAAAACTCAATAACCACCTATTGTGAGAGAAGACTTCTGCAATTAGTAACATAATAAATTCTTAAAAGAAAAAAAAGTAATAAAAAAAAGCAACCACTGTTCTTTAAGTCAGAAAGCTCTAATGTTTACTAGCAGAATCCTATTTATAAGATTATCACTTCTTTAAATGTTAACATTTATCAAATGAAAGATCAACCATCTTTCAAAGAACAGAAGGGATGGTATTGTTAAACACCAACCTTTCCAACATGAGGACAAAAACAACCAAAACAAGAACAAATAAAAAACCCACTTTCTACCAATATTTTCTTCCTACTCAGAGGCTGGATGAAGTAGATTCAGTTAAAGATTTTGACCCTTACATGAGCTCACTCCCTTACCTCGTGTTCTGAAACAGTAATTTCTAAAAATGGATTTTAGCCATGTTTTGTAAAAGAGTAACGAAGAACAACACCTCTTGGATGTCTCATGGCCTTATCAAAAAATAACTTAGAGTAAAATATAGAAAGATGGAACAACAACAACAAAAAATAATAATGAACTGCAAAAGAATTTACCCAAAATCATTTCAGTAATACAAACAGAAGCTTAACCTGTTATTTGTTGCTCTTTCTACACAAAGTTCATATCTTTCTTCATAGGGGCAGTGATTCAGTGTACATTTACATTCTGTGACAAAATTCATAACATATTAAGTACTCGAAGTACACAGACTTTGAGTAATATGCATTTAAAGGTAAAGCAAATGTTAAAGGTCATATAATTTCTTTGAACAAAGCAAGTATTTTCCCAGCATTTTTCCTTATTTATAAAAATGCAGTTTTCTTTAAGTATAATATCAAATTTATATTGAGGATGATCATACTATGAAAATACTTCCCTTTAGCACGTTTAATACCACATATATTTCAAAAATAGCACCAGTTTACAGCATGATTCATTTTTCAAACAAAATTTTATCTTCCTATACTAGCAGCCTCATGAGAACTTCCGTAACATATGAAGGTCCTCAACAACTCTACCACTGTGACATTTACATCAAAGGAGTAAGCAATAAAGACTGTCTACTAGTAACAAGGAGATCAAAAGACTATTTGATGTGCTCAGATTACTGGGGACTATTCTGTGGCACAGTCTCCTTGATGCAGAGATGACTAGGACAATCACACTTTTCTTTTTTAATCTAATACTAAACACTCAGACTGAGATACAGCAACTTGACACCTTACACACAAATAATTACACATAAAAAATAGACCATATTCTGTTCTGAGTGTGTTTCTATGGCTCCTTCCACCCACTTTTAACTTTTCCTGAAAGATCTGTTGCTTATTTCAGGCCTGAGAACTTCCAAGTAGCAGAAAGTAAACAAAAGTAAAAAAAAAAAACAATGAAAATTCCAATTTGCAGACAATGCAAATGGGTTTATTCAGCTCAGCTCTCATATCCTTGTTGGTTACTACGCAATAAGACTGAAACAAAAATCAAATTTAGATTTACAGTAAAAATAAACCAAATACAACCAGAAAGTATAAATTTCAGTTGTCATACCTCAAGATCTTGCAATGTACTTCCATCTTCTGTATCTTTCAACAGTTCGATTAACCTTTTCCTTTCTCCTTCAAGCATAGGTACCTGTTTTCCAGAATCCTTTGCTAGCTGAAATGTAAACATATAAAAAGGGAAAGAAAAAAAACCAACACAAATAATAAAACCTTTAGAACTCCAATAACTCATACAATGTTTTTAAACTCTATGGAATTAACATCTGATTTTTTTAATCATAATACAAATTATGTCTCTGACACATAATAGAAATATAATCTTGTATCAGTCTTTGACACAGACATGGGCAGGAGGTAGTGCTAGTTGAAAAGCGTATAGATACTTAACTTCAGGGAAAAGAAAGTTTGGAAAGCCAAAGCATATATTTTCTTACAGAAGTCAGTCTCTGTAAGTTAAAAGTTCCACGCATGCTGTACATAAACAACCTGCATATCTATTTCTCATCTACACATAAGGACAGCTTCCTGTAACTTAATAGTAAACGTATTTAAAGAAAGGAAGTCTTAGGAAATAACTACT
>PPHD01013592.1:1710-17228 GCA_002909625.1 Bambusicola thoracicus | reverse complement strand
AACAGGCTGCCCAGAGAGGTTGTGGATCCCCCGTTCCTGGAGGTGTTCAAGGCCAGGTTGGACGAGGTCCTGGGCAACCTGATCTAGTAAATGGGGTGGTTGGTGGCCCTGCCCGGCAGGGGGGTTGGAGATTCATGACCCTTGAGATCCCTTCCAACCCAGGCCGTTCTGTGATTCTGTGGCCAACCTGGTATTAGGCTATGCAGAAAGGTAAGTCACTGAGATAGGAAGCCTAGTTTTCTTTAACTAAGGTAAAAATTCATTTTGAGTAAATCTGCAAAAATTAATTACCATAATAAGTAGCTTTAAAGTAAGAAAATGAGATATGTTTTACTTGTTCAGAGTACAGTAAATTCTTTCCACATTTCCTGTTTATTAGTACAATGAAGTTATTAATACTTGAACAGTTTACGCTTGTCTTGTAAGTGTAAGAAAAAACACATTAAAAAATGGAGAGGTTAGAAGTACTATAGCTTTAGGTGTTGCTTTTCAAAGGTAAAAACAACATAAATCTGCTTATGTTAAAGCAATGATGCAATTTTATAACTTTACCTACTTTCAGAAATGTATTTTAATTTCTAAGGGTACATGACATATCTGTATCAGAGGTCTTAGCTTTGCTATGATTGAAGCTGCATTGATGAAAAAAAGCCACATACATAAAACATAACTTTCGCAAGTTAAGGACTTATTTAGGGAAAGAAATGGATGAAGCTATTGCAGAGATGTACTCTAAGTTATTGAGTTGATTAAATACAGACTGAAAGGGTAACATGCTTTCTACCATAGTCTTGTCAGCTACTTGACAGGCCAAAACCCAGACTGTGACAAAGGCAAAGATGAGGGTGAATGCAGCCTTATAGTTGCCAGAAAACTTTGATGAATGCAAGTGCAAGTAGAGCTCTTCCCCTAGGACAACAGGATCATCTGCTACCTATTCCTCACAACAGCCTAGGAAAAATGCACATCTGTCAGTGCAATGCCACTTCCAATTGAGGACCTGGGCTTACCGCAGTATTGGCTATTGCGTCACTTAGACCGATGGAACGGAGCCCAGGTATTGGCTTCGCATGTCAGATGCATGGTTCAGTAGATACATAAAACACCTGGGAGCTCCAGAACTCAAGCTCAGCAAACACAGATAAGTAGAACTGCAGAGAAACGTATTGATCATGAGCCAGTGCTTGCAAACAGACAGAAATAGCCTTTAGGGGGCAGGAGAAGACTGTAAATACAAAGGGTCGTATGCCAAGAATGAAATAAAATTTTGTTTCTGTAGCTTAATTAAGTAATAGGCCATCTAAATACAGTGTATTATTTTACCTTAAGGCTATAAAAAGAATTATCTTTATTGAAAAAGTTTAGACTCAGCATATCATACAAAGAGATTAAATTGACACAGTAGGTCAACAGTAAAGAGAGTGCAAATTGTCATTTTAGTAAACAAATTAAAAGAAGAAAGAGTTGATATCCAAGATCAATCTTTTGTTTTTTAAAACAAAACACGTTAATTATCTTGATACAAGATATTTCAAAACCAGATACAACAAGTTTCCTGTCACTGAACAAAAATATTGTTTAAAATATTTACCATGTGTCTGCCTAAGGGACAATGTATTTTTCTTAGTAACTAAGACATCCCTCCCACTATTATCCCTAAACAGCAGTTATCACAATTACAGTATAGATCCCTTTCTTAAACTAATTACCAAGCTAATTGTGTTCTTCAAAGACTATCATATTAATTTTCATAAATGCTGAATAACTTTATATTGAAATATGTGATTATATAGAGATTTACTGATCTATTTTTGCATTGTGGTAAAAATAGGTCAAAATAAAAGAAAATCCTTAGCTTTGCTTGGTTACTAGGTAATCTTTATCTTCATTAGTTACTTAAGAGGATATAGATACAATGCAAATGGAATAAAATGCAGAATAAAAACGTTATCATATTGGGAAAAAAAGTGAGAACCCTCATTAATTTCATATTCAGCTGATCAAGATAAGTGTGAGAACAGTAATATTTTTATTGTGACCAAGATAGCTTGGCTTGAAAATATTTTAAAATTAATATTTCATAATAACATTTTATTTTACATATCTATTAATCAAAGCACCGCCAACTTCATATGCCTTTAGAACAGGGTTATTTCCCTAAACCAGGTTAGCATAAATGCACTCACCCCCATGCTGAAGCAGCAGCTTGCCAATTTCTACATGTCCATTTGACAGTGCATCATGCAAAGGAGTCACCCCATCCACTTGACTGAGCAGGTCTACCTCTGGACAACGCTGCAAAATTTCACTGACACACACTGTGCTGCCATGGTTACAGGCTTCATGCAAAGGCGTCCAGCCAGCATAGTCTGAATTATAAATCAAGGGAAGTTTTAAAACACAGAAGTAGTATTAAAATGTTAATAATGTAATTCATTAGACAGCAAAACAGTTTACTTCTTAGTATTCATTACGGTCACAGTGGTAAACTGAAAAGCATCTGATAAAAATTAAATGATATTTTAAAAAATTGATAGAAAATGTGATGTTAAAACACATTTCAGCTATAAATTAACCTTTCAGCCATTTCTGGTATGAAGTTCTTATTTTGTGTTGTTTAGAATAATACGGGCAGTGTTTGCAGTATAAATGCAAACTTTATTCCCAGAAATATATTAATACAGTACTTTATCTGGCTTAATTTCTTAGTTCTGCAGAGAAAATGAATAACTTACCTTTAGAATTAATGTCTATTCCAGGGGAAGAGAGAAGCTGAATCAATCTCTCCACTTTGTTTCTTATGCAAGCTCCATGCAGGGCTGTCTGTCCTACCATAAAAAATTAATAGATTACACTAGACTAGGCAAGATAGCAACTAAAGAAAATAATCAAAGTGCCTGGAACTAGGAGACCTGGCTATATGCCAGAAAATTCAATAATGAGTAAGATTTTCCTTTATCCTGTTTAACCATCTTTTAAGAAAATTCAAAAAAAAAAAAAAAAAAAAAAAACAACCCACAGAGCTTCTGTTCCACCAGAGATCCAGCAATGAAATTGTATTGCAAATGGTTTAACACAGGAATTATATCCCCTCAGTTCAAGGTTTAAAGCTTCAATCACACTATAAAAGCACCAAGTGATCACAGAACACCAAAAATACTGGGTTTTGAAGCAATAAAACTTTAGAGTGCAGTTGCCCTCCCTTAAATTTATTCATGAACCTACGTTAAAATGTATGGTTCTTTTTACACAGCATTTATAGCTTAATTCAAATGAATGTTTCTGGCTAAGCACGAGTGCCTCTACACACTCAAGTATAATTCAGAACTTCAAATCCGTTAACAGATGGTTTGCTGTTTCTCAATAGGCTGCCTGACTTGGCTACAGTAGCAAGAGAGGGGGGAAGAGGGAGAAATAAATGAAGGGGTCCTAATAATAATAATAATAAAAAGAAAGTCCTCTGAAAAAAAACAACCAAGCCTTAGTATCAAATAATGCTGAAGTGTGAAAAATTGAACAGCAAGAAACTGAGAACTGCTGCTTGTACGTAAAGACACCATTACTCTCCGTATGATAAAAAGTTCAGGCCCATTCTGAACACTGTTTTGCTTTCACTACATGATTAGGTTTGAACGAGAGCCAGAGAAGAATCTTGATGCCAGGTGAAAGATGATGCAACAAACATCTCAGAAATGAAAAATATCTCAGGGTAAATCCCTCAGCATTTGCAGTAAGATTAACATAGTGTATTTTGTTATATTAATACCTCCATTATATGAATCTGTCAGCTTCATACTCATTCTTTCAACAGTAGATACTACTTAAATTTTGGCAGGGAAAGAATTAAAAAAGAAATTTTTTTTTTGTTTTTTATGTCCTACTACTTCAGCTCACTTTTCTTTCTAGAAGTCAGCCTGTAATAATTCACATCAATTTTACTTGCAAAAGCAATAAAGAGAAAGCTCACCAATTTTAAAAATGCATGGTCTGGCTCTGTTACTGAAGTGCTCTTAAATCCCAAAAGAGAGTGAGGTTTTTTTTCTCCTTCAGTGTTTGTGATACAATTTGATTATAATTATAATATAATATAATAATATAATAATCAGCATTCCTGGGTTGGTTTTGCCAGATTTTTCTAAGCCCTGGTGTCATGATTCATATAGCTGTGTTTTAAGCGAAACAGCTAAATTTCTGGTGATAAAGATGAGAAAAAGTAGTTCTAACAAGTCATTCTGTTGAGGTAAAGCCTCATGTAAAGCACAATTTATTAGATTTGTGTAATAAGTAGGAACTGAATGAATTACTGCAGTGCTGTTTTATTCCTTAGGTACTTGGGTTCCAGTATAGCTAAGACAAAAGCCAAATGCCTTTCATAGTCTGGGCTGAATGCCTGGAAGAAAACAGTCCATATGCTTAACACAGCTATGTAACATAGCATACTCCTCAGTCTTTGTTCACAAAATGTCTAGGACTGAAAGCGGTGAAGACCGAATTATACTTTCAAATCAGAAGACGTTGATCCTACCAAGCACAGGTTGAGGTGGATTAGCAAAGTAAGACGAGCAAGACTGGAATGAGCTCACACAAGCTGTACACTGTATTTAATATCTAGGGGGGGTGGGGAATGAAGAAGGCAGCTTTATTCCACCATATATACAATTCCTCCTTTCAAACAGACATTGAAAAAAGGGAACAAGAACCATGAGAAAATAATTCTTGGACATAAGTCATCATTTTCACCCAGCATTCGAGGTCACGATTTTTAAATCTGAAACCGTCAATTCTAACCATATAAAGTCTCTAACACAAATTAGATATACAGAATACCTTTAGCATTTCTCCTGTAAAAATTCACCTCTTCAGCCCAAGGGGAACAATTCTCTTTGGTGTCTGAAGCCTTGGCTCTCTTCCTTGTACAGCACTTACTGCCTCTACAAAGAGAGCAAAGGGGACACATCTAAGACACTATTTCATATCTTTAATGCATGTACTTAGTGCCTTTAAAGTATATAAACATCATACTTAGATCTGTGCATTTCCAAGTTATTTCCAAAATGTCCTAATGACGTAATTTCCACATCATTTAATCATAATTGTATTTAATACAGCAATAAAATTAAATTATCTACGATTAAACTTTCAAAAGATAATTTTGTGGATTGTTCAACTTATCTATGTATCCTTTACATCAAATATTGGGAAAATATAAGTACTTTCATTTGCATAAGTTGAGATAAGTTGAGTTGCATAAGGAATGGGAAGGAAGGGGGAATCCCAGCCCAGAGGTGTTACAGGTTTAAAATTGAGCTTTCTGTCAGTTGTAGTAATTTGTAGACAACAAAACAGGTCATATAAAGTTCAAGAAATGTGTCAGGTCAGAAGCTGTCCCCCAAAGCAGAATAAAACTGGTGATGTTATGGGCATTACTTACGGTAGATCAGGCAGCACTTTGACTTGGTTCTGCTCATCACCATTTAGCATCTGTAATGCCCTCTGAGATCCAGGGCCTGGCCAATGCCCTATTTTCTTCGCTTTCTGCACTTTTCTTGTCTCACACATCCCCACCTCTCGCAAAGCAAGAAAATAGGGACCGACCTGTTTCAAAAATAAAACTTTCAGTAACTTTGTAATCCACTCTTTTTTGTTGTACTTGTAAAACAGTTATCTTCCACCCACATCCTCTTGCACCTTATTTTTTATAAACATGATCCTTACACGACTTGTAAGAATCTTGCATGTACAGGTTGCTTAATGTCATTTCTGTAATATTTTTTTTTAACTACTGTTGTAATTCACTCCTGTAACCTGGCCCCAGTGGTGAGTGAGGTGTCTGTAAAATTGAAAATTTTAGATCTCTTTTTTTCCATAGCTCAGATTTTCGTCTCTTCAGCTGGACACTCTCTTCAGACTGAACAAAGCTGATTCTAAGCTACTTAATGGAAGTATGTACAAGCTTTCTTCTCCCAGTCCATGAAGAAAAGCCCAGGGAACAATCTGGCAAAGAATTATTCCCCTCTTTCAACCCTTCTAAAGTGGGAGTTGGAATAAGCTTCTTGACACTATGAAGGCAATAAGCTACTTAGTTAGCTCTACGGTGTTCTTTGTAGAAGTTTTGGCTTCATTCTAGCAGTACAGAGCTTCCAACCCAACCTTACAGGTCTTTTTAAAAAGTCATGCAGGTTTTTTGCATAGTTCAGTGAGGGAATTCATTCAACAATTATACAATCATTGTATCTGATGACTAAAAAAGGCTTTGACTATGTTACAGATCACCTATGATTCTGCAAGTCACTTGCTGTAGAGGGAGTCTTAACCCGCACTGTACAACTACCAACACTGAGTAGGAAAGCTCTATCTGAACATACTGAAAAATATAGTTGATAAGATGCTGTGTCACAAGAGTGCAAAATCGGAACATAGTTGATATTTACTGTATGGAACAAGAATGAAAGGAATGCTAAGGAAAGCCTTCCATGCTAATGAAAGCCACAAAAATCACATGAAATTTTTTCAAGCTCTAATTTTTTTTTTTTTTCAAGTAGAAGCAGAGAGTGATCAGAGATCACTCTCTATCACTAATAATCAATGAGAGATTATTAGTGGTAATACTAAAAACAGTGATTGTTGCTGTGTATATGTTGACAACATTTGTTAAATACTAGATCTTGTTGGCTATTCTTAAAATTTGGACAGTTTTTTGTTCGTGTTCTGTTTAAACACAATGTATTAATAAACAAGAATCTCTGTTCAGAATAAATTCCTGTAAAATTTGAGAAAACTTAGGTATGGAGTAATTTATAACAGTATAACTTCGTCTTTCTTTGACTTGATCTATACAATTTTAAGTCACATAACAATAGCTATGAGTTTCACATTCTCATTAGTCTTTACTATTAAGGGTACTGCAAAGTGGCTACAAATTAGGTCATGTCATTCCTGTGTGGTCTCTCTGACTTGTGACTGTGGTCTTTCTGTCAGTAACCGTGGGTCTGCAAAATTCAACTTGTATTTCCTAATAGGCTATCACAGTTTGTGACTTGAAGGCAAGATAAAGTCAACAAGTAGGAGAAAGTTTTTAAGAGGACAGATTCATAGGAACATACTGTGGTTCAGGATCACAAAATTCTATATCTAGCAGCAAAATAATAGACTGTCACCTCTTCAAAAATCTGAAGGAAAAAATATCCTTGAAAAACTATGCAATATATTGCATTTTCCTTAATTATAAATATAATATTGCAATAAATGATTCACATCAAAGATTACTTTAAAAATCTTTAATTTTGAATTCTTGCAATAATTGCACATAAACAGATTAATTTTACAACGCGTTACCAATTCTTTAGCAACCGTGCCCTCAGGAAAAAAGAAACATAAATGCAGCAGTTTCCAGAGGTGGAAGGGCATACATGCAGTGAATATGATTTTACACCACAAAAGAAAGATATTTTTCAATACTTTAATTAATCTAACTATTTTTGAAGTGCATAAATGTGCTAGGTATTAAGGAGTGTAAGAGTTACTTACTATTTTCTGAAGAGAAAGAGGTTCTGTGGAAATAGTTACGTTCCTCTGTAAACACATCTTTTTAAAAACTGCTTCAGCAACAAACATTTGAAGCCAGAGGGATGGTATGGAACAAATGAAGATTTTAAAATTACATATTGAAAAATCTGGATGAAAGCAAAGGGAAGAGAAAGAGCCTTAAAGTCAGAATATGCAAACCTGTACACGTATAGTTGTCTAAAATAAATCTCTTACTAATTTTTAATTATTCTATTGCAGATTTATAAGTTACTCTCCACAAAATTTACTACAATAGTCTTATTAAAACAGATTTATCCATCACCTAGTAAGAAGACAAGACACTTGGAAAAGTCATCTTATCTTTGCATTTAAAATGCAAAAAAACACTTTTTATAATGCCAAATACTTAAAAAAACACTCAAAATACAGTATTTTAAAAGTTGTAGCTTGATTTTGAGATAAAATTATTCATTCAGTGAAATTATGCAAGTGATTTAATTAAAAATTTCACAAGACATAATAGAAACACAATTCAGGTAAAAAACAAAAACATAAATAGTATTTCATAGTATAGTATATCGGGTATGTAACATGAAGAAAAAAATCTGTTTAAGTTATGCAGAGGAATTCTATATTAAAAGTGACCTTTCACAAATTCCAACGTTTTTCAGATGTACCTATCATCAGGTTTATCTTTGGCCTATGTCATTGTTTTTTTTTTCTTTTGCTTCGTTTTGTTTTGGTTTTTAGAGAAGGAATGGTGGATACTGAAGCATACTGTATTGCCGCAGTGTTAGACTTCTGAGAAATGCTCACACAGGAGCTTATCAACTAACACAATGAAACAGAAGAACAAGTTTTAAGGGTACAGATGTCTTCTGCTCAAAATTGACACAATCTTACAAGAATTCTGCTATAATTTTTCATAAGTAAGTGCTATAGTCCACACTGTAGAGATCACCAATTAGTCAAGTAATTTTTATTCTTTATATCCTGACTATGAACGTTGCTTCCATGAATACTCTGAATGGATGAAGAAGCACCTAAAAACACTGTTTTCCATTTGTAAGCAAAAAAGTGAGAAAGTAATACCAAAATTTATTTACAAGATCTTTTCCTAATATATTAAAGCTAGAAAGTCCTAGAGACACTGCAAAAGGAAAGAACTAAAAATGCCATTGATTCAAATACTATAAAGTCCAACTGATCTGTTGTTTTTTGTTGTTGTTTTTAAACTAAGGCACATTATAATGTTCCCTAATAAAGACAAGAGTGGAACTATTTGGCTAGAGACTAAGATTTTAGTTTAATTTTTTCCAGGACAAATCTTTTCAAGTGTCCAGGTAGAAGCACCAGAACTTTAGATGAAGCCTACCCACACCTGTCTCTAGAGAAAGCTATGACTGAAATCAGGATACAGAGGTAGAAAAGCTGAGTTATAGTTTTCCAAACATTTTCTAATAAAAACAAAAGAAAACATGGAAATGCATTTCGAGTATGTAATAGAAAAACACTGAGTAGTTTTTCTATGATTATTTCCTGGTCCAGTTGAGTACCTCTTTCCTACGTGCTGAAACAACAGATCCTGCAACGGACATCCCATTTTGTTTGAGTCATGACATCTATTTTTATCAAGCACGATGTTTAACCTTGTCTTATATTTTACATTAATGCCTATAGAGTTTTATTTAAGAGAACTTTAATCAGAAATCAGTGCCATTTGGTCTTTGTTTGAAAGAGACATACAGCCTGCCACATACACACAGATATACACATAGCAAAGCAGTTTCCTGCATACATATGCATCACATTGCACAACTACATGGCTGCAAAAGAAAGTAAAATATAACTTGAATGCAAACTGGGAATTTTAATTTAGGGCTTCGTTAGTATATCTGATTAAAAGATTCTCAGATGCATTTCAAACACTCACCATCACAGGCAATGGCAATGTAGTGTGCTAAATCATCAGCTATTTCATGAAACACATTTCTGTCCATAAGCAAACCTGAGACGATCCAATAATCCACTACAGTTCCAAGAATTGCATTTAATAGACAAGCTATTTCACATCTGAAAGCCTAAAAGGGAAAGAAAAGAGTATCTATGGACCTGTACTGTACAGTAAATTCATGCTGATAATGTATCAGTAATAACATTGGAAAACATCTTCAGATAAAAGCCAACTGTGTTGACATATCGCTTCTTCACTAGTATTTTTTTTTCTGCTCAAAAGCCAACTGCTGAAACCAGGTCAACAAAACTAATTATGTCATTGAGGCCACATCAATTTAGATTTGGAGAAATAGAAATTATTTTGAAACACACTTTCTAAAACACGATGCAAATTACAGCGATCTATCTATCTACTACTATCCTACCTGTTCTATCAGGATTCTCTTTTCCTGAAGTTAACATCACAAAATCAAAGGCCCTGTTGTGATTAACCACATACACCTGCACCAAAAAGAAGCCTGGTTGGACAGTTGAAAGTGTTACCCTCCTGCACAGAAAAAGTATGTAGGATCAGGAAACTGTATTCTGCTAAAAAAATTTTTAAAAAAAATTAAAAATCCACACAAAACTAACTAAAAGATCAGCAGCTGCATATATAGAAGGAACAGAATAAAGGACACTAACCTTACCATATTCTCTCCTGAACCTGCAGGAAAGGCCACGTGCAGATAAAGAACGCAAAGAAAAATGTATGCATCATAGTGGGAACACACAAAATTAATGTGACGAGATTAGCAGAACTATGTAAGTACCACAGAATCATTATGGATACACTTGAGCACCTGCTGATCCACTGCATTCTGGAGAAGGAGAGTGCATACTTCACAACAATTTTGGATAGGAGGGAAATTGAACCAAATACGTGTTTATTGGTCAGTTTTTGACTAAGGAATTATTTAAAAGAAACAGAAGTTTTCTGTCTTTTGTTGTGCTCTCACACCACAATCAACAGTTCTTACACTCCTTTGAGAACAAAACATGTTCAGGGTTGGTTTAAAACTTTGAAAGTATTTCCTCAGCAGCTGGAGCGCTAACGACTGAAGTAGTTTTAGTTTCATCAAGAACACAAAGGCAACAGAGACTGCAACACAGACGAGATTTATCATATTGTTTGCAGAAAACCTACATAAATACTGTCCATACAGCTAATAGACTTCCTTATCATTCAAAAGAAAAGGAATAAACAGAACTAGAAAAGCTGATCTGAAAGTAATGGCTCCTAATTTATTACACTGGCTTAAGACATCTAGAGGCGGATGTTGGTGATACGGCAGTAGAGGTTGAACTTTCCCACCAATATCCTGTTACATGTTGTTGCTGGGAGACATATGGCAGCAGAGGGGCAGAATGGTAACTGACATGGAAGTATGGATGAAGCAAAGATGAATTTCTCCATGAGGGAAAAATGGCACCCACTGACATTCATCAATGGTTGTTGAATGTTTATGGAGACCAAACGGTGGTCTATTGTGCTCTTTGTATCTATTGAAGTTTCTATGGAAATAAATTAATTTCAGAACAACCCATGTACAAATAGATATTGCGTGGGGAGGTGAGGTAATCTACATTACTGAAGACTTTTAAGGACTGGTGAGACAAAATCTGTCAGTAAAGTGATCTCTGAGATAGATCCCAGCTTTAACTCCTCATATTTTGTTCAGCTCTACTTGATTTCTTTCACCCACTGCTTTTCTAATACATTATCTTAGATTAACAATGAGATCTCTTATGAAATAAAAGAAGAGAGAACACTCACATGGCTGGTCAACAACATGAAAATGAATTTTGTTTCAGCTAGTCTTTAAAGATTTTAAAAGATGTATTATTCCCTATGTTTTCAGAATAATTCAAAACATCTCCAATGTCTTGGAATTTCCCTTAGGTTGCATACCTCTTCTCTTCATCATTGGGCAAATAATCCTCAATAGTTCTTCAAAGGAAATAAATTACACAAATGCAGCAAATAATGAGATTTTTAAAAGATACACAAATATAGACTGATGCAGGTAGATCTAAAGCAAAAGTTTATTTACATTGTTTTTCTTAATTTCTAAGTCACAGTGTTGTATCACTTGATCTGTGGTGAAGTATTTTTGGGGGTGGCTAGGGGACAGTAAATTGAACAAATGACTGTTAACATTGCAAACATTAATGCTGTTTCACACAGTCAGACATATAGTTGCAATGTAAATCTCGATGATGATACATGAACTGCAACTACCTTCACTAAGGTAAGTATTTGCACGCTGACAAAGACAGCCTAGATAATGCCAACAGGTACAGGCTTAGCTTCTGTTTTGATAAATGGTGTAAACCAAGAGCTTCTCCTTAATACCTTGAAATAAATGGTTCATCATTACAAATGAGATAAAAAAATATTCTAATTTACTGCAAGTATCTCTCCTTAAAAAATACTGAAATATTAATATATCCAATGTTCATTTTCAACCACAAAACGAAATAAACATAGTAATGAAAATGTATGTGTACATTATTAGAAAGGAGAATGAAACAGTGATTTCCATTTGACAAGGGAATTGCAACCATGTGCGACAAAGCTTCACTGTGCAAATAAACAGCTTCTGCTTTCAAACTCAAGAGGCCAAATCTTAAAAAGTAAAGTCTCTTATACAGCTTTACAACTCTGTAGTTGTTTTAAACTTGCAGTTGTCCTTAAATTTTAAGTTGACACTGTCATGATTAAGTTGACATAAAGAAAAAATAATAGAACAAAAACTTTCAGCAACAATACTTTTAGATTATAAGAACAAATTCATAGAAAGCTAAGTGATCTCTGTATGCAAATCAGTAACAAAGTAAATTTAGAAGAGCCACTTGATTATTTGTACACATACGAAAGCAATATTTAGAATATTATATCAAAACTCTTATTCTGAGTAAGAAAAAATAAGTCACGCATATAGATGACATAAGCTCCTATGCTATTACCAAAGGCAATTTTGGATAAAGTAAAAATACTTCTACGTGAGAAGTCTTTGTTTACACCACCATTTAGTTAAATCATGTGATTATCATTCACTGGAACACAAGACTCCAATCAACCAAAGCTGAGAATATTTGCAAACCACTGATTTTGGCTCTACCATCTATTATTCGATTTTAACCAAACATGAACCCAGTAATTTTTAACATTTTGTTCCTTTACATGTCATCAAACAATGAAATTGTTTTTGAAACTACTTTATTGTCTCTCTTTTCCCTATAAACAAGTACTTCTAAAATTCCAAAGAATAATATACTATCACAAACAGTATTTTTTTTCAAATTATTCTGAAAATATTCTTAACAGAACTGCAGTTTTATTTTTACTTATAATACCCAAGTGGGTCGGGGGTTGGCACTAAATTCATTTTCTTCACAGCAGCCTCTGTGATGCTTTGCTTTGAATTCATTCCCAAAAGAGCGCTGATAACACAGAGTGTTTTTCTCATTTCTGAATAGTGCATGCACAGCATCAAGGCTTTCAGACTTTTCCACTACCTGCTTGCAAGGCTAGGGAAGCTAACTGGGAAAGAAAAACTTGATGCTTACTTTCTTGGGATGCACAAGGGACTGGAAGGGGATACTGCCACAGGAGATGACCTCAGCTAACAAAAGGTATAGTCAGTGGCAATATGACATCATACTCAACATGAAAATCTTGTGGGGAAGAAGAAATGGGGACATCTGGAATTATGGAATTTGTCTTACCATGTAACTGCTATACATGCTGAAGCCCTGCTTTCCAGGAAGCTGCTGGGTGCTTGTCTGCCAATGGGAAGTAGTGAATTAACTCCTTATTATCCTGTGGTTGTGTACACACCTGTGCTTCACTTACTTAACCATCTCTGTAACTTCTCATGAGTTTTATTGCTTCTCCCCTTCCATTTCTCTCCCCCATCCTGCTGTGGGGAGAGCGGATGTGCAGGAGCTTGCCTGCCAGCTGAGGTCAACCCTTTGCACCATACTTAGCTAGCTGAATAACATCCAGTTAAGCACTTTTTTTTCAAAACCCTCTTCTGTGTTGTTAGTGTTGAGAATCAATACTATCTCGTCGAGAAAAAGCTCTGAAGTGGGATGAGACTGTTGACTGTGTTAGTCGTAGCAGTACAACTGATGACTGCTAGTTTGGCAAAGGCAATTCCTGTATGGCTGTCCCATTAAGTGCCTTCCTCAGTCAACTACAGTGCTCCAGTGAGAGAATTTTTAGTACACATAAAAGTTCTCATTGGAAAGCTTTTAAGTCATAAGAAAACTCAACTTTTTCACTTTGAATTACAGGAATTTTAGAGATGCTCTTTAGAGGTTTTTTTTTATGAGGTGCAATGTTTTTAGGGTAATGCAGAACTCTGAAAGTGCCTAAAACATACTTTCAAGACAGTTTAAGGGACTGACAGAAGGACAATCAGTTCTATGAATTTACAGCACACTGAAATACCTGAAACGTGTTAGAAAGGACATCAGAAATATGTGATATGATGCAAATAAAAAATTGAATGTATCTCTTTTATACTGATATCCAGTATTGATTCAAAAAGCCTTCAGAGTAGGAAAGTCTACATTCTTTGCTTCTGCATTTTGATCTACAAGGATAATTTCAGGTTTTTTTCCATCAAGCTGTCTCAGCAGATTAACACAGTAATAATGAGTGAGGGCACTCACATTCGCATCACTAATTCTTTTATTTAAAATGAAGAAAATTCTATAAATAAAGCAAAGCACAGAGTGCAGGGATAGGAAAGGACCTTTGGAGATCATCTAGTCCAACGCCTAAAGCAGGTTCCCTACAGCATCGGTATGATTCCCTCAGCCCTCTCCAGACTGAACAGTTCCAGGTGTCTCAGCCTTTCCTCCTAAGGCAGATGCTTCAGGCCCCTAATCATCTTAGTGGTCTTCTCCCGGGCTCTCTCTAGAAGTTCTCTGCCTTTCTTGAAGTGGGGAGTCCAGAACTAGATGCAGAACTCCAGATGTGGCCTGACCAGGACAGAGTAGAGAGGGAGCTTGACCTCCCTCACCTGCTGGCCATGCTCTTCTTAATACACTCTAGGGTACCCTCAGCTTTCTTGGCTTCAAGGGCACACTTCTGGCTCATGGCCAGTCATAACATGCTGTCCATCAGGACACGCAGGTCCTTCTTCACAGAGCAGCTCTTCAGCAGGTCAGCCCCTAACCTGAACTGATGCATGTGATTATTTCTCTCCAGCTGTAGGACTCCACCTTTGCCCATGTTGAACCTCATCAGGTTCCTCTCCACTCAACTCTCCAGACTGTTCAGGTCTTGTTAAATGGCATCAGAGCCTTCTGGTGTACTATGAGCAACCCTGTCATCAGTCCAAGTAATTTAAGATGTTGGATAAGACTGGACCCAATACCAACTCCTGAGGAACACCACTAGCCACAGTCCTCCAGATAGACTTGGTGTTGTGTATCACAACAATCTGAGCTCCGCCACTCAGACAGTTCCTAATCCACCTCACTGTCCACTTGTATATCCCACATTTCCTAAGCTATCTATGAGCTTCTGATTGCATAACTGGGGAGAAACCGGTCATTTGGCTCCTTCCATCTTTCCAACTATGTTATTTAAGTCTTTGAATATACAAAAATATCAGTATTTCAAGTTTTAGTATAACAAAATCAAGAGTGCTGAAAACAATGAGTTCTGTATGTAAAAACACAGTATTTTGGTTTAGAATTTATAGCTGTTGAAGAATGCAAAGGAAAAGAGAATGTGTTATACACATGCAAGACTAAAGGATAATACTGTAGCATAGAAATGCTGCTTTTTAAGAGCAGAATTTACATCTGCAGGGATACTGTACATTATAGTGCATAAGATCAAAATGCAAAAGCAATAGGCAAAAAAACCCAAAAGGCTTTGTGACAAAAGTACAATTCTTATACATTTGCTTACATGTAATATAGTTGGAACTACAAAAAAAAAAAAAAAAAAAAAAAAAAAAAAAAAAAAAAAA
>PPHD01013591.1:0-17228 GCA_002909625.1 Bambusicola thoracicus | reverse complement strand
TCTTTTCTTAGAACAAGTGGGATTATTTAAATTTTTTATTATTTTTTTATTTTTTTGCACAGAATATCTAACAATACCCTTGAGAATCTGAAGTAACACCTCAGGTTAAGACAAGGGAGCATTACAAAATATTCAGTAAAAATCCTGGGTTTTTATACTGTTCCTTCTGACTCTAATCAGGCTTTCCTTTTCACATGAATTATCTAACAGGTAAACTTCAATGAAATACTATGTGTCAAAAGATTGAGTCATGAGTGAGCATTGCAAAGCCAGAAAGCAAACCTCAGACTTCTAATTGATGGTTTGGATCAGAAACCTGACACTAACAGTTAAAGTCAAAGAACTAAAGTGTGTCATGTAACAATCTCAAAACACCTCCAGTTTCTTATTTGAGGATTATTTGTGGAATTGTATGTGGAACACAGGTCATAAATTCTCTTCTAAAATAATTTGATTAACAACATTAATTATGAGAGAAGTATCCCAAATAAATCTTCTAATTGAAATTTTACTTTAGTGTTTATTTAAATGAATGTCCTTTTGAGGTCAGCTTTTTCCATCTTGTTTGTGAAATTCGCTGCTGAGGCTCAAGTACAGTGGAAAGGAGACAGGCGATGAATAAGAAGTCCTCCCAGGTGTTAGTGTCTCTGCAATGGCGTACAAAATTAACTGATGACTGAAAAGATATAGACAAAGAGAAAACAATGTGAAACTGAGAAAGCGAGCAAGGAATAACCTTCACCTTGATTTGCAGGAAGTAAAACTGCAAAACTGTGTGACAAGTTGCAGAAGATCAAGCAGATCCCACTTGAGAACTACTGCTTCCCAACTCATACAACTGAAGATGTTTTAAATCAACACTATACGCTGTATTTTTAGCAGGACAATTTTGCTTTATATTTATTTATTTATTGAGCATCATGATCAAGAAATCTCTAGGATTTTTACACTTCTATTGAAAATATTCTCCATATGTTACACAGTTGCTTGAATTTAAAGATGCAACAAATAATTCTTCCTACTGATATTTAAAATTGAGCTATTTGTGGATGTCTCTCGTGATTCAAATTTCACAGCTGCCTTCTGCTTTAATTTTCTTCCTATTTCTCTGATCAAAAATATAATTATAAAAAGCGCTCTTTCAGAATACACAAGAGGTTTTAAATGCAAAATTTCACTTCTTAATGGAAGTTATTTAACATTTTCTACTTCATGCAGAAATTAAACTATGACGGCTGCTCTGAAAGTAGGGCCTTCTATTTTATTATGTTGGCCCATAACGTCAGAGGCAGATGTTGGTGGTATGACCACCATGAGCCTTCATCTCAGTACCATTATATTTTGTTGCTATGTGAGAGATGGCAGCAGGGGAACAATCTGATGATGAAGTGCATATGAAGCAAAGGTGTGGCACTGAGTTCCACTGTGAGCAAAAAGAAAAATCACACACGTTGATATTCATCAATACTTGCTGAACTTTTATGGAGATCAAACAGTGGTGCAGGTGAACGTGGGCAACTAATCGTGATAACTACAATAAAAAACAGCATTTTGTAGCTGAGAATTTACTCCGTCAGAAGGTGTTATGGTGCACTTTTTGCCTGTTGTAGTTTCCCATGGAAATAAACAGGAGATATTTCTTTCAGAGCAACCTGCTTAACATTCTGAGCAGTTTGTAAGTAATGATTTGTGTAACTGAAAATAAATATATTAAAAAATTGTTTCACCATTAATTATTTTCTCTCTCATTTAAAATTGATTTATTCGCTCACTAATCCCATAATATATTTTGCTTTCCAAGGCCTACACACTTGTTTGTCTCATCGATCACTAAAAGAGAAGCTCAATGTAAAAATAAGATATACAAACTTCAAAGTCCAGAATGACACTGTTGATCACTTAAGATAAAATGATTTCAAATAATGTACATCCTATATATTGACTATCTGGATTGTGTTTTATAATGCATAATTTCTGAATGAATATTCTCATTGTGCTATTGATTGTGGTGGTGTTTTTGCATTAGAGGAATTATCTTCGGTTTCTTGAGACCATATGAGCACTTAGCCACCTACATTAACAGAATTCTATAAAATCATTTAGGATGACAGTTGTGCTGAACATCCTTAGTTATCAGGTCAAAGTGGTCTGATTTCAAGCTAAGACAATATGATAATAATCTTACTCTGATTAGTAAAAATACTAAACAATAACCTAAGATTGTTTTAACATCTAATTCATTAAGTCTCAGTGAAATTCACATTGAGAACATACTTTAAAATGGATATCTATCAGAAGCACAGAGTAAAAGGTGACAAAATGCTATACTAATGATATCCCATGTGAACTTACTGGCGGTTTGATCCTCTGAAAGCTGACATATGACATCTATCCTTGAAATTAAAGAACTATAGTCACTAGCTGCAAATATGAGTAGCTCTTTATGTGTGCATCAGATTCAAGCAGAAGGAACTTAGCTAATGCTAGAAGGAAAGATATTTCTGTTACAAATATTTTTAGTGTTATAATAAAGAACCATTAAATTTATTGTACTCTATCTTCTTGCTTTTTAAAAATGAACATTAGTCAGCTATAGGTGTCTGGAAGCTGTTAGTTTTGACATATCAGTATCAGCCTCACTGGGAAGAAACTTGATCACTACATGCAAATAAATATGATTAGCGTATTTTCAAATTGACTTTGCCAATATTTGTTTTTTATTCTGTTGGCCTTAATTTAATATTGCCCTGAGTGCATGCTATTTCCTTGTCTGGGAAAGAAAAAAAAACAAAACACAGTTAGTGTAGCTAAATGGTGATACATCATTGCATTGCCTGAAAATGATAAATATGTTGTTGCTAGGGAACAGTTTCAAAAAAAAAAAAATTTCAAAGTACAGTATTTATATGGACAAAAAAATTGTCCCAGGTATAATCACAAAGCAATGCAGAAACCTGAACAAATATTCTCTTGTGGGGTTAGAAGAGAAAAGGAACAGAAAGCCTATAGGCAGATACAGCTAGTTAGAAGTCTAATTTACTAGAGGAACATTTAAATACACATACTTATTTTAATGTATTCCTATACTGTTCATAGAATACCTTTCTAAGACTGTAAAAATCACTGTTCAAGCATAATTGTGGCCCGCATGTTTCAGGCATACGATCTGTTTTTCAAAAACAGTGTGTGGAGTTGTGCTTTGGGGTTAAATCTCTTTAAAATTAGAGAAGTCAGTATTATGACACCAGTCCCAGAGGTCCACTCCAAGACCTCCACAAACTGTGGACTCAATAGTTCCTTTATTCCTAAGTGCTCTGAGATATTTTCTGTAAAAAACCCTAGGTTGTATTTCAGAAACTTCCTTAGGAAAGCCCATACCTTGTACCCTTGTTCTTCAGGGACAGAATTTTTGAGCAGCTGTTCTCTGATTATCGGTTCAGATCCATCCAGGAGAGACAAATAGACACTCTAATGCCTGCAAGGACAGTAGCAGAGGCCAGTAGAGGAGATCTTCATTTTACCAATAGATACTTCAAGGATCACAAAGAAATTTTGTTGCAGAAAAGAAACTTCTGAGTTTTCAAACAGCCAGGCCTTACACGTGCTTAAAACCCTTGAGTGAGATTCTCAAGTAATCTAAATAAATACTTATTATCAGCCTGGCAACAGTGTGGTTCCCCTGAACATATTAGGTGCTAATATCCAGAAAAGATATTGTAGGTTGTCTTCTAGATTTTTTTTTTTTTTTTTTTTTTTTTTTTTTTCTTTGCAAAAGGAATTTGTTTCCATAAGTAACTAATTCATGAAGGTGGTGAAAGTCTATTGAGAAATAAAAGTAATAAAAGTTGCGGAGCCAGAGCTCAAGTGGTTCTTGGTGAAACAAAATAAGAGTGCTGAGGGATTCATGCAAGTTCATGAGAAAAGGTATATGTGAAAGGGTAGTTCCTTTTCCATAGAAGACTAACTCAAATGTTACCTTGGTCCTTTTAATAGAAATGAGTTGGATTTTTCAAAATGTGAAACTTAGATCATTTCCTAAATACTGACACACAAAATTTTCATTGTGATTGGAAGAATGTAATAATTCTACTGGATGTTATAAAAAATGAAGATAAGAAATATGAACCTATCCCCCTAGTTTGTTCTTCCTGCTCCCCCTTCCTCTTGCATACCCCCTATATTATGCAGAGCTTTACATTTCTGAACCCTTTCAGTCTGTTCCCTGCCCTGGTTCACAATCTTATGGGTTGCAAGGTCCATTCTTCCTGGATGTAGTACCTGTAGCTTATTAGCCCACACATTAGCGTGACTGGAAGTTTCTTCTCTTGTTGCTGTCTCTCACATTAGAAGTTTTCCATCAGATAACTCTAGTGGAATAAGCATTTCAACATTCCCATATGCTCTCATTAATTAATGTGACAGACCAAGCTTGGTTTCCATCACTGCCTCTTCAGATACCCCTAAACGAGCAGACATCCTCCTTCTTCAAAACCTTACAATTTTTTTTTCTGAGTACACAAAGATTAGAGTTTTCTAATGTATACATAAATATTTTACTGATTTTAAAGTCCTGTATTCTTGCAAAGTAGAATAGGTGATCATTCATATTGGAACTGCACTTTTCTTCTGTAATATGCTTTGTGATTAAAGTAAGTAGGGCAGGGCAACTGAAATTCAATGCATTTAAATATATTAGTACGTAATGACAATTTTCAGTTTATTACTATAAGCTTTATTCTGAAACCAATTGCTAAATGGAAAAAGTTCTTAGGTATCCAAGGTGACAAGTGCAGTCTCTAAAGGCTACACATCACTCATTTTTTAGCTAGGGAGATTATTAAATTTCATGTCTGAAAGCATTGCTTTTAACTCCATACAGATTCACAGCCCCAGAAATAGCTGACCTGAGCTGCCAGGTATCTCGTAAGCCTCTCAGGGACTCTTGAGTGTATGCAGTTCTCTGGGCTTTCTCAATCCTATGGGATTTTCAGTCTGGTGCAAATTGGATGTTGGTGTTCAAGTGTTTTTTTTTTTTTGCAGCTAAATGCAAACACATTTCACCAACTCTCTGTACCAATCAAAGACCATATGACAGAATCAGTGTCACAGCGCGCATCGAAGTGAAAACAGCCCAATTGATATTCTGGATCATCACAGAAACTTTACAGCACAACTTCAAAAATGTTCAGCAAGACTTCAATAAAGCTTTCATGGTCAGTCAAAATATGTGGGTGCTTAAAGCTGTAGTGGTACTCTGCTGATAGAAGTAAGCAAACTCCAAAGTTTGAGCAAGTTGCTTAGAGTTCAGTCCAACTGAACTCTGAAAATTTCTGTAGGTAAAGAGTCCAAAACTGTGTTTGGAAATTAGATTGGTTGTTGATGGCTGGACTAGATGATCTTAGCAGTCTTTTCCAAACTTAATTATTTGATATTCTAATCATTCTCATTTTGATCCCTGTGACTTTGAAACTGTATTTAATGTAGGCATTAGATGGGATTTGAAGTCAAAAGGATTTATAATGGTGGGGTTTTATTTTTCTTTCTTTAAGCAAAAATTTTGTATATGCAAAACAGAAAACACACAGTAAAGCTGATGATTTGGCCTTGGGATTTGTCTCTGTGATTGTTTTGTTTAAATAAGTTTTCTCCAATAGATCTGGATTAGTTTAAATACATCTGCTAGGAAAACACTTTGTGATTAACAAAATTATGAACTGTTAAAGGCAAAATTAAAAACATTTAAGGAATCATTCCTTATCCAGACTTCTGAAATATGTTTACAGAATCTAAATAAAAGTTGATCCTACGCTGGAGGTATTTGGAAATAACCACTGGAAAGCAAGTAATCTCTTTCAGTAAGAAAGGGGTGTGTGTGTGGGGGGGAGGAATCTCAGGGAGAGAAACTGTTTCCGTACATGGAAGGAACCTTAAAGACCATAATGTTCCAACCCCTGTGCTGAGGCAGGGCTGCCAACCACCATATCAGGCTGCTCAGGACCCCATCCAATCTGGCTTTAAACTCATTCAGGGGTGGGCCATCCACAGTTTCTCTAGGCAGCCTATTCCATTGCCTCACCATTTCCTGAGTAAAAAATTTCCTCCAAACACCTAATCTAAATATCTCCTCTTTTAGCTTAAAAATGTCCCCCCTTTTCCTATCACTATCTTCTTGCTTAAAAAATTCAGTCTCTCCCTCTTTTTTACAAGCTCCTTCTAAGTCCCTCTAAGATCGCTCTCAGCAGTTTTCTCCAGGTTGAAACAGCCCAGCTCCCTCAGCCTTTCTCTGCTGGAGAGGTACTCCAGCCCCCTGATCATCTTTGTAGCTCTCTTCTAGATCCACTAAAACAGGTCCACATTTTTCCTATGCTATGATCCCAGACAAGAATGTAGTATTCCAGATAGGACCTTGGGAGAGTAGAGCAGCGGGGAACAATCGCTTACCTTTACCTTTTGGCTACAGCTCTTTTGAAGCAGTCCAAGACACAGCTGACCTTTCAGACTACAAGAGAGAGTTACTGTCTCATGGCAAGCTTTTCATCCACCAGAATCAAGATACAACATCTTGGCCTTGTTGATACTCATTTGGTTCAGGTGGAACCACTTTTCAAGCTAAATTGGAAGAGAAAAAGGGTATTGACTGTAGAGAACACTCTTTTACAGAGTCCCGATATTATCTATAAGATGCTTTCATACTCTCTTGCATAGTAAAAAAAAAAAAAAAAAAAAAGAGTAGAAAAATTACTTTCCTCAGATTATTTTCTACATTGTAATCAATGACATGGTCTTCTTTTCAGTTCTCTGATGTTTCTCATTGATTCAATCAAGCAAAAAAGTCCTGCTGTGAAGTCTGATAAAGATGAAATTATGTAATTTTTCCAAAGTCTGGGTAGATAGAGAAAAGACTTTCTAAATCTTTTGCACATTTTTTCTATGCAATGGCAGAAGAAGTTCAGCATGGAGAAATGTAAAGCAATACAAATTAGTACAAAATCTCTTACATGTAGACAAAGTTCTAAGAGCAATGAAAAGTAATAGCATCAAGAAGACAAAGAACTTTCCTGGGAAAACAAACAAACGAACAAAAAGATTAAAATATGATAGGAGTTACTTATGGATTACCCTCTCTCTCTCTCCCCCTCTCTCTTTTTTTTTTTTTTTTTTTTTTTTTTCAATGAAAGCTTCTATAGTTAAAGGCATACATTAACTTGGAAATTCTAAAAAAGTTAGTCTTATGCTCTTCCCATAACATATGTATGGGAAAGCATTTACAGACACTAAGGGTAATATATTTGAAAATTTTCAGGGCAATACTTTTTTGTATGAAGTACAGCTAATCTGCAAAACTCACTATGAAAGATGTCACTTTCCTTATTGTTTAGGATATTAACTCCTCATGTCCCTTGACAAGTGAAAATAGTTACATGAAAAATAACTGGTATTACTGTGAACTGTTCCGTTGAAACACTACTTATAGTCTAAAATCCTCCTCAACTACCCGAAGACCCCAGAGGGAAAGAGGGAGAAATTCTGAATTATAATGCTGGTGTAGTGAGAAATAAGTCTCAGGTGGCCAAGCATTTCCCAACAGATGCATTTCTGCTCCAAAAACAGTGTTTTTAAATTGCCATTCTGCAGAGGCTGTGTAATCTAATTCCTATCCAGCAGGGTAATTTAACTTGCGCTTAATTTCAGACATTTATTGCTTTGATATCTGTGTTATTATCCCTTGAATCTGAAGTTAACTCCAGAGAAAGGGGAGAAAGAAGATGGCGGAATGAGTCTGCACCCCAGGGAGAGAGCAGATTTCAGCACATGTCATTTGCATAGTAACATATCACAGAAGAAAATCTTTCCTGAGTGGCTCCACAAAGGGGATATAGAAAGGCAAGACTGATAAGGATGCCTTGGCTTACAGCACAGAAGGATGATTATTTTATTTTTTTTTCCCAAAAGCTTTTTACTTCCAGACAGAGCTTGGGAGGAACTGATTGGTCTTTTCCTTTGGGTCTTTCTGGATTTTCCATGCATGTTTTCCACCTCCTTGTTCTAATATAAATGCTAAATTAGCAACTTTTGTCCCTGATGTAGTGTGGGATTTATACAACTTTACTTGACTGTTACACAACCATACTCATTTCTGTATCTCAAATCACTTTTATAAAAACTGTGTGATTGATTTTACAGATTTTTAAAATCTCCTGACTTCTCATGCCAGGAGCAAAATACTAAAAATATTTCTTTCTTATCACAGCAGAGTCCAGTACAGGTCCCCACATTTTGATTATATGTCAAGTTTTGTGCACATAGAATAATTTAGGATGTAAATGATAAATGGGGTTTTAAAATAACATTAGGTAAGTCTCTTTTTTTTTCTAATAGTTTTCAAAGCCTTTGAAAGTCTCAAAGGTGTCATTCCCTGAAAGAAAATCCATACTTTTTACTGTTCCCCCCGCACCGCTCCTTTTTTTCATTCTCCTAGGGATAATGATTGAAAATTTGACATATAACAGAAGATTAGTTTCAATCTTAATTCTGGTATAAGAAGTTACTTATTCAAATCATTTTAAAAAAGTGAAGGGAAAAAGATTATGTAGATAAAAGCAGCAGGAATTTTGGATGAGCTGAAATTTTACAAGCCTAGTTAAGCATGGTAGGACAGTTATATAGCCCAGTCAAGTATGGCTGATTGATTTTTATCTGCAAATTGTTATTGACTGTGAATGCTAGATGCAGGTTGTTGTTAAAATCAAGAGCACTGTGCATTCTATTTAGAGAACAGTGGTTGCATAATAAATCTGTTTTCCCATAAAAACCATGCAATTAGTATTAATGACTTCATCAGAAGGAGCAAGAGCATGCTAAAAAACTTACCTGAGATACTGGGTGGAAAAACACCATTAAAATAAAGATTGTCATGTTATACAGGAAGAGCTAGATGATCTCAAAGCCTGAAGAAAATGTGAAAGCTCATAAAAATGGTACAGATACCAACACGCAATGCTAAGTACATACAGGAATTTTTGAAGAAATAGGAACACGCTAGATGCAAAAATTCAAACATTCACAGAATCATAGAATCACCAAGGTTAGAAAAGACCCACAGGATCACCCAGTCCAACCATTAAAAGTCCTCCCTGATTCGATGGGGAGAACCAGGATACACTGATAATTTGGAATGAGTACAGCCCACTAGTAGAAAGTGACTATGTGTTACAAAGATTAATTCTTAAGAAGAGTTATCCTTAATATGAAATTATATACCTGCTCAGTAAAGATACTGAATTATTAATGTTATAGTCTAACAGGCTGGGTACATCACATGTTATGATTTTACCCTGAAAACGCAGAACTAAACAGGTGGAGAGAAAGACTGCTAGGAGGGTGAGACTGGAGACCCTGCTGTATTGCAGGAGCAAAAGAAAGCTTCATTTGTTCAGCCAAGCAAAAAAAGAGAGCTGATGGGGTATATAATTACTGTCTTGCAACTGCAACACATGGAAAGGAAAATGAAAACATGAGTGAACTTAACCCAAACATATTTTTCTAAATTATTGAAGACATGCACTTTGAATGCATTTACATTTTATTAAGTGTCTTCATCTTTGTAGAAGACAAACATAAGTATATGGACTACAGGTTAATAATGAAAGATATACAATTGATAGTTTGTCTGGTTTGAGGAACAGCGCACAGTGGGAAGGAGTTCCATGTAGAAAAAGGGACAATATTGTTAGATATAGACAATAGGGACTGCAGAAATAATCTCACTTCAGTGTGTCAAGCAAGCAATAGGGATATATGACTTATAACAGGATTGAAGTTCTTTAGAGGATATCATGTGAGAATGTTCATGTCAGCTAACTATTGTTACAATGGTCCCTTACCATTAAAAATTTACAGTCAAAATCCCTGAAGTTGGCTGTCACTAATATACAATGTTCTAACATTCAGTGGAAAGTTCAGAAGATGTGGCAGCAGAAGTCCTTGCTTAAAAATAATAATAATAAAAAAGAATTAAAAACCTAAGAACCATTGTATCCACAGTGTGTGCTTTCAGAAAGCATAATCCTATTGTGAGTTCTCTGAAACAATCAGACAATGTTTGTATTCAAGTCAGGGGATTTCTTGCTTGTGATCTGACCAAGATGCATTTGAAGCTTGGTCATGACTTCTATTTTCTGCTAAACATAATTAAGATTGTATTGAAATTGTGCAAGCTGCACTATTCATTAAGCATTTGCAGATGTAATACCATGACAATCACTGATGCTGTTCTGTTTTAGAAGTTGCCATTACCATGGTAAAAACATGCTGAACAAATAGATTGTCTGCACAGCAGAAAGTAAAAGCATGACTGAGGCTGAGAAAAGCAATTCTCTAAATTGAACTTCACCTGTAATGAAGCTTTATGAAATTCTCCTTAAACTAAACACATTCTTGGTAAGTACCTAAGAGATAAAGTCTAAGGCTGGCTCAAAACACAAATATAAATTGTATTTTTTTTTCCTTCCTTATTCATTCTGCAGGTTTTGATTTCTTCCACGTTTCTAAAGTCCTTTATGAAACTTTCCTTTATAAAATATTTTTAAGCATCATCTTAAGATATGAAATTGGACACTGAATCTAAATGATCATCAAGAACAGCACGAATACACAATGAAGGAAAAGTCTCCCGGAGATTTGCAGTTTGGACAGAAAAGTGCAAGAAGACACATAATTTATACCTGGGAAATACAAAACACACGTTCCTATATTCAAAGGTTTTTGTTTTCTCTGCTCTCCTGGCTGAGCAAAACTCTACAATTTGACACGTGCCTTCTACTTTTATGCTCATTGTCTGGCCAAAAATAAAAGCTTTTGTTTATCTAGATCTTAATCCAAATCACTCTTACAGGTAGGCTGTCAAGCCTCAGATCAAATTTCCCAGGGAGAGAAAATCCATTTAATAGAATGACTAGCTTTTTTTCTTCTTTTTCTTCAATGACGAGAACTTTTGTCATTAGTTTAATGAGTAGAGAAGTACTTCCCACACATCTTTTTTTTTATTTTCCCTCTTTTTTTCCCAGTTCAAATAATACAGTACATTTCAGGCATTTCCCTTGGTGGACAGTGAGTTGTGTTTACTCAAAACTCTCTCTCTGTTTTTATAAAGTCAGTAATCAGTTTTACGTGTCGCAGCCTGACAAAGTTACTTGTGATATTGAATAGTTATTTATCTCTTTCCAGTGTTATTCTTGGCTGATGGCCTGGCAGAAGTATCTAGATTTGGAAAGGTCAAAGAGAAATTCGGTGCCAAAATCACGACAATCTGCAGGTGGGACTGCGAGGTTTCCAAACTACAGAAAATGCCAGGACAGCTATCTTAAAATATTTAAAAAATCTGTAAAATAATTGAAATTGACAATACACATATTCCTGTGATATAAAAATATCAAGGAAAGAATAACATTTATGTTTTGTCTGTAAGTTATTGTATTCATGAGAATATTTGTTAAACGTCCAATTGAGTAACTGAAATATGACCAAATTATTTTCTGTATTAAAGGCTCTCTTCAGTGAAGAGTATGGCCCCTTATTTTGTATTTTTCAGTTGCATAGGAACTGAAAAGTCTGGAGAGGGTGAAATGAAACACAGATGCAAGAAACCAAAGTCCTAAAGAAGATACATAGTAATGGGAGCAGCAGACAGACGCTGAACTCACATGCCCAGTTTGCCTTGGATGATGAGTGGAATTTAAACAGGGCAGCAAATGCTGTTGCACTGCTCTCACACAGCAATTGCACTGCTAGTGTCCCAGACACTTTATTCAGGCTTTTACACCTGTGTATAATGCAAGGTTCATAAGGAAATGCATCTATGGCAGATGGAAATAGCATAGCAGAAGAATGGAAGTATTTAAGGCCAGCTAAATGCCAGATATTGTATTGCTAAGGATATTTGGAGGAAAAAAATAGAAGTTTAATAACCCCATATTAACATTTTCCCTTAGGTAAAAGGAACATTTGAGATTCCAGATTAGTCTTGCCGACTTCTTTTCTCAAATCAGAGAAAATGTTCAGTTTAGCTCACTTTACACATCAGAGGTATCAGGAAACCAGGTGCTGAGGCTGTTGCTGTGAATCCCATAGCAATATCCATTATCTAGTACCATTACCTAGCTGCCTCACTCTCCTTCTCTTTCCAGAAACTTTGCCTATCAAATGAAGCATGCATTTATTTAGTTTTTTCCCCCAGGGATTTAATTATCAGCTTGAAAAATCTACTGTTTCATTTGAGAGAGGTTCTGGTACAGTTCTTTTCAATAATGATGGTAAAGATAAGAATCTCAGCACTATTCATGGTGTTTCTTCATCAACTAATGACAAAGATTTTGTTAACTGTAACTACAGCAAATTGTTCTTATGCTCCTGGACTGAGTATGCATGTAAGTTTGAGCAGGCACACTTTAGAAAAAAGTAGAACTATATATACATATAAGCTATATTTTTTCATATACCAGTGGGTTATACTTCCCCTTCTTAAGGTTTAATGATACTGGGAGAAAACCAAAAGGGCTTACAGAGAATTTTTTTATTATTTACAAACTTGAAGCATTGAGAGCTAAAAGAATTGCTTTTGCTGGTAAGTAGTAAAGCCCAGCAAGTCTCAGCTCTGTCAGCTTGGAAATATCACCTCTGAGGATGCTGCAAAAATGGTGAATGGTACACATAATGCAACATTAAAAGTTTGTTATTAACTTGGGACTACTCCATCTCTGAGTCACAAGACTGCTGTTTGGAAATTCAATACCTGTGCATACTAGATAAACGCACAATTATAGCAATTTCTCAGAGTGTTCAGAAGAAATTTGTTTAGAAGTGAAAGACCATTGGTTATCAACAGATGTGATTTTGTACCTATGCATTCACTATCTGCAAGTTTTTATCATGGGATAGAGAATCTTAATCTCTCATCTCATCTTATCACTCATATTTTATATTTATCGGGCTCCAGAAAGTCCATATTTACTCATGAATTTTCCTTCAGAAAGAATCTGAAAGCTGATGCAAACCAATAAAAAAGTACCAAATGGATCTCTAACTTGATAATTGTTAATAACTATATATGTAAAAATGATGAGTGCATTCATATTAACCTCAAAGTAGTACTGAAAGCCCACTTTCATTTGGACAAATGGTTAAATTCAGAGTAAGAACGTGTAATAAATGAGGCTGAGGATGGTGTGATCAAGTCTTACCCGGCTATGTTGCCCCTTTACAATTTTGGGCATTGTATTTATTCCTACACTCTCTTTTGCCATTGCAATGACTCATGTTTGGTTTCCAGCAGAAGAAAGATAGGATTTGGGGGAAAGCACTGACCATGGTTGGAGATCTTCCTTTCTGTAACTTATTCTGACATATTTTTGTCCTAAGTACATAAATACTATTAAGAAGGTACAAATATTTATTTTAAAAAAATTATTTCTTTTTCCCTGAGAGATGAATGAATAAATAGAAACATTCTTATTCAAACATCAAAATTTTGAGGTAAAAAGCTAGGAATAGAGTTTTGCTCAAACATGATTATTTACATTGCCATGAAAAGGCAAACAATCACCAGAATTCTTTAAATAGTTCAGTGTAAACTATTTTCTAGCCAGAACAGTATAAGGTGCAGGACTTCCTTAGAGCACTTCGCTCATAAATTATCTGAGAAAAGAAAAAGGGGTTGCTGTTTATCTAATGTACCTGGTCCATTTCAGAAGACCGGTCAAGGTGCTGGGTGGCTCTTTGCATGCCGATAGTTTTGGCATCAGCCATCACTGTCTCTGCCTCATGGCAGGAGCATGTGGGAAGTAAATACCTTCATCAGGAATAAAAAATTATTAGCATGCCTCCTAAGAGTTTAATACTAACAAGGAATGCAAAGAGTTATACTGATATTTATACTAGTGTTAGTATTTTAAAGTATGAAATGCAAACATTTGTTTCCCCCATGTTCTCAGGAAAAATGTGTTTCATGAAGAGCAGAACCACATTGTCTAACATTTTAGTATTTCTGCCAATAGGTGGCACTAGGAATTTTCACATGAGTCAAACGAATGTAACATTCTGGATTTAGCCATCCAAATGATCCAGTATAAACACTTTCCTTCATAAAATATTTTGGAAATATCATCAGTGGTATCCTTCAGTTATTTACAATAGGGCAATTGCACTGAGGAGTCGCTACAGAAATGTAATTACAAAGAAGAAGAATTAATGCTGTTATTTATATTACTTTTCATGCTGTTGACACTAAGAGAGGTTTCTGATTTGCTTTTTTCCAAGTTGTTTGCATTATATCAGTCTTGTAAGAGCTAATTAGCCAGAATTGCTCTATGGGTTCTTTAAGATATCTACCAGAACATGACAAACGCTGTAGCTTAGCTATTTTATGCACACTTTCCACAAATTCTGTCCACTCTTGTTCAAGGGAGAAGAAAAGAAAGACATTTACACTCTGTCAGACAAGGTTTCTCCTGAGGGCAACACTTCAGTAGCAGGATGTTCTCACTAGACTCCTTCCTTTTGGCATAGACTCTAATGGCTAAATGTTCTTCACAAGGAGGACATATCTGTGAGCAAGCTATTTGGCTCCTTTCCAAAGCAGCTGCAGAGTGCTGACCTCTGGGACATGATGCCAAGAAGCTTCTGCTGGTTCCAGTGGGAGGTGGTCATCACTGAGAGGATCTGAGAAGGTTATGGCTCTAGCAGGGATGAGACGTGTACTTTTTTCATTTTAATTTGACATTAAAAAATCACCTGCTCTCTGCAAATGAATTCTAAATAACAAATAACTATTCTTCTAATGGTCCCTCTTCTGACCTTGCTGATAGTCAATGTATTTTTAATGGACTGAGGCTACAACTGTTCTTTTGGCACGTAAGGGGAATCTAGTGAGATGGGATATATGAAAAGATGCACTCTAGTGAAGTCTGACTGTATGGAAACCAAGATGAAATTTGAAACTGGATATGAAATGGATTGAATAAAAAAAAAAACACAACACAACAAAAAATGAAGGAAGGAGTTTTTCAAAAATGAGAAATCTCTTCACAAATATAAAAAAATATTAATTAAATAGAAGTCTGTGAAGTCAGCAAATGAAGGATGAAAAGAAGCAAAGAAGTACTGGAATGAAAATGGAAAAAAACCAACAGTGTAGTAATGTCAATTTTCTGGATAGCCTATTCAGCAAATGAAAGTTACTGCTAGAAGGTTACATTTTTCAGCATCCAGGTTGCATCTGCTGAACAGCATGTTAACAAATATTCTTCTTCAGGAATAGTTCACTCTGTACTCTCTAAACTATATCCCTTCTGTGAGCAAAGAGAAAAGGATAATAACACTAGCAGAGCACCTGGCAAGGCAAAGTCTGCTGTGTTTCTTCCCCCAGAACTGTTCAACATGGTGCTGGGGCAGTGCTGAGCTCTGCTAACCAACCCCACTGACCAGAAAGTCTCTATGAGTAGGCTTCACTTAGTTCACACTGAATATTTTCTCAAGTCTTCTGGTTATCTTGGGCAGTCTGAACAAAATCCAGAAGAAAGTTTCTCCAACCATTCAGCAACATGATCACTCTGGGGATCTTCAATTAGATAGCGAGCTGGCCAACATCATGGATAGTCTTCCACTTCAGGCCCAGAGCAGCAAAGAGTAGTCTCTTATCTAAGATCTGTTTCTTTCTGCTGAAAGTGCATCCAAGTCACCCATGTTTCTGTTCCTTTGCAGAGTCTAGTCGCCTCTTTTCTGGACAATTTACTTGTTCCTAATAGATCTCTGCCATTAGGATTGCAGCAAGCTGGTGTATTTCAGGAGGGGTCCATGCTACTGACTCCTTTTAGGAAGAAGTAAAAATCTGTAGGAAGATCCATTATGAATCTCTGTCTGACATAATACTTTTCCTCAGTCTTACTTAACTAACAGCTTTTAACACATTTTATCACACACAGCTGTGCTGCAATGCATGTTTTCATGGGATAGGATAAGAAAATAAAACACCGTGTGGCAAATATTGCATGCATTTATCACAAAATATGAACATAGTTAACAATTCTATGTTGATAAGTATGATACAGAAGAAATATATAAACAAAATAAGAAAAAATCTCACCATGCAAACTCAGTATATTTCAATATTATTTAATGACACAAGTTGTTTTCGTGTTCTCTTTTGGGATTTTAATACAATTTACATTGACATCTGACAAATGATTACTGAAAGAATTTATATGACATCCAATATGTGTTACAAAGTTTTATAACAGACTTTGCAATAGCTCTGATATTAAATTTGCATCACCAGCCTTTTTTCAAATCAAATAACATTTTGAAAGCACTAAAATGATTACCAGGAAGAATCACTAAAAAAAAAAAATATCGATTCATTTGGTATTTTTGAAGACCTCTGCTATTTACCAAAGTTCTTACTTATCTCAGAGTTTTGAGCTCATTATGTTGTCAAAGCTTTTACTTTTGATTAAGATATGTCTTCCTGTATATTAGTACCTGCTCTGTAAAGCACAATTTCTTAACATTGTTTTGCAATGTCATATAAAGTCTTCTTTTATGGCCTTTGGTACTGAAAATGTTTTATCTTACTGACTTTGCCATTTTACATACATTCTACTTCGTATTTTCTATCATTACTTTTCAAGTACAATACACTGTTGTTAGAGGATAATACACTTTGCCTTAATTCTTACTATTGCTGCTGTTCATTACTCGAACGCATCTGTTAGTATGAACCCTTTTTGTCATTATAGGTACTTCTAATCTTTTCAGGATTTCTTACCATCCCTTTCACTATTCCCTCCAGCAGCTTGTTTATGTACCACAGGACCCAGGCCCCTTCTGTTTGTGCACATTTTCTTATAATTCTTATAATTTCTTATAATGCCAATAAGGTATGACATGCTTCTTCTGGGAACAAAGGTGAGCTGCAGAGCGTGGAGCAGGATGTTTTTTCTGACCCTGTCCAGCTGTTCTTTCTGTTCTTCACAGCTGGAACTCTGTTTCTTTTTCCATCTTGTGTTATGTGACTTTGAGCAAAATTTTCTCTTATAAACAGGCTTAAAAACTGTTATTATTGTGGCCTTTTACTTAATAAAATTCAAATTTATATTTACAATGATGCATCAGTTAAGTGTGGTTATCTTATTGTACTGTTCTAGTAAGCTGAATTATTCATTTTTACTTTAAAA
>PPHD01013590.1:0-17228 GCA_002909625.1 Bambusicola thoracicus | reverse complement strand
GCCGTTCAGCTCCCCGGCCGTCTTCTCCAGACCGCGCCTCTAACAAGAAGAGCACACTGCACGCGTTCTTGAACTGCAATAGGACAGGGCAGCGATTAAAGTCGTGCAGCACAGCGCAGTATCTCTCTGGTAGCAGACATTCAATATGGAATGGAGCGTAAAGAAAATGAGATGAACTTCGTACAGCTCACCTTAATTAAGTCGTGTCCCGATGGGACTTAATTTGAATATTAAAAGCACGTATAAACGTTGTCTGAGCTTTCTCTCAGCGCCCAGTTCAAACCAGATGCACTGTCCCGGGTCGGATAGCTCGGGGTGTTCACATACATTCTCCTTTATTCATGCAGCTGGCCGTCACTTTGTATCTTGGAAGTGCTTGACAGCACATTCTATGGACAATAAGAGTTACATCTTAGCACCTTTCCAAACATCTGCCGGCCGGCACATGGTGATCCAGCACGGTGCATGGGCTGCTGCGTATTTCTGGGCTGTATGGGGACATGCCAGCATGCACTCAGGGGCACCGGTGCTCAAAAAACACTACCATTTTTCTCTTCTCCTCTTCCTGCTCTCTGTCAGTCCTGTTGTTCAGAGCTCAGAGAAAAAGATCTCACCAAAAAACCAGGCTGATTGCATCTCTGGGTCACATACATCAGCCAAAGGTTCCTTAGGATTGGTTTTGGGCAACCACTGAAAGCAAACCAACCTGGCAATCCCCTCCTCACACTCAGCCTCCCCCCTCGCCTGCACCCTACTCCCCAACCCTTTCCTGGAAGGACAGAGAGATCCCAGCTGGCTGAGCTCTTGCTGAACTCCCCTGGTTTGAGTCTGCTGGCTCTTATGCTGCCCTGTGTCATCCTCACAGCATGCAAGGCCATTTTCCCACTGACTCACTGCATGGCCCAGCCACTACCTGGCACGTGGCACGCCATCACCAGAACTGCCGGTCCCATCTCAAGATAGCGGTTCTAGCAAAGAGGAAAATGCAGAGATTGCAGCTTGAGCTTCACTTTTCGCACCTTCCCTCACAGAGGAAATGCTGCATTAAGATGTTGGATGAAGAATAACACTTCCCACTCTCCCCATCTCGATTTGAGACACAGAGCCCTCCATTACACAATCCCAAATTGCTGTGTTTGGGCGTGCCAGAATATGGCAGTTGATTTGTTAAATCACTTATTTGGCACTGCTAGGACTTCAGTTTATTTAACAAGTGCATCTCCAAAGATGCCAACACGTGGCCCTTCAGGAACAGGCTGTGGTGAACCAGCCTTCTCCAGCAAGGTCAGCCCTAAACCCATCTTCTGGGCTTTGATAGCGACAGCATCCAGGTTTTTGTTTCTCCCTATAGTGGTTTGCTTGTTTGGTTTCTGTTAGGAGTTTTAAGAGGCTGTTGCAAAAACGTTGACTTTGCAAACCAGGTTTCTACTTCGGAGCAATTTATCTAATATGCAGCACCTTAATTTGGGTATGCGTTTTAAGAATGCTTGTCCAGGCAGCAAGCCGCAGAGCTTGGGGAAGTTACATAAATCACTACATTTACATTTGTATGTGCTAACAAGAAATGAATGCCTCTTTCCCTTCCAGTTAGCGTTCGTGTATGTCACGAGCAGCGCCGCTCCCTCTCCCCACCTTTCTCACTGTCTTTAGGATATGGCCACAGAAATTGTCATATTGAATTACACTGATAACCGTCTCATTTAGTGCCCTCTCTACAATAAGACTCCACACCAGCTGCTACAGAGGAACATTTAACACTCCCCATAATTGACAATGATGGAACAGCACTACCACAAGGGACATATTTCCTCTGCATTAGGGGACCCCCTCCCCTTTCCTTCAGCATTTTGTCATTTATATCTTTATCAGAGCTCACACACCTGTGAACGTTATACACTGAGAAAATCTGAGAGTCAGCAGTTGTCTTCTGGCAATGAGTTCTGCAGGTAAACACATTAATTGGGTGTGCAACACACTGCTTCTCGTATTGCCACTTCTCTCCTCAAAAACACTGCATGAGGGCACAGACTCGTGTTGTCGGGTGACTTGCACACCTTGATCATCTGCTTTCTCTTCTTCTGCAAACAGAAACAGCCCCAGCAACGTCAGAAAGGACAGGTTTAAAAAAATACAAGGCTGGCTGCAGCAGGGAAGGCTCCCCTTCTCCCCTATCTCCCCAAACCTTCTGCTTGTGCTGGATCGCCCTTTCTGATCATTGGAGGTTCCAGGCAGCTCGCCAGCTATTCTCACCCATGGCTTCAAGACCTCCCATTGCCAGAAGAGCTTCCAAAAGAATGAGGCAGACCAGAGCCAGCTGGAAAGCCCTCCCTCCTGTGGGACAGACACACCGGGCCACACGCAGCTCCAGCTCCCGTGCACGACAGACACTGCTAATTAGATGTTGCAGGGAGGGGACAGTGCTGGGCTGGCTTGCAGAGTTCAGCTTTCTCCCACAACAGGAAAATTTGTGGCGTAATTAAAATGAAATGTTGGTGCCTGTGTTCCATGTTGAAATATTGATGGTGGGGAGCATAAAGCATTTTATGAGTGCGTGCTTCCATTTTGTGATTTACTGCCCCCAAACACCGTTTTCACAGAACCAACACAGGAAAGAAAGCGAGAAAGAAGGAAGGGCCGTGGTGGCTTCTATTGATGTGGAAAAAAGGGAATGGAATTGGAGCAAGTTAAATACAATGCACCGAGAGATACTCTTTCACTCTGAAGTTCCTGTGCAGCAGGAGTTCCTTCACACCTGGAAGGGTTGGCTGAGGTCATTGGAAGCAAAGTACCCACAGCTGCTGCGTAAAGACACCCAGGGAAGGGCTCCGGACATCAAGGCCACGTCCATCACCTCCATTTACCCACCACTGTGCTTTACTCAGTGGCCCTGCCAAGCCTGGTTTGGCCCAGTGAAGGGTGGAGAGGAAATACTCAGAGAGCTCTAATTAGTGATTTAATTACAGCGCAGATGAAGACAGCAGCCTTTCCCCTTGCTGCAGCGAGGGCAGAAGCTAACTCTGCCTGTAGCATCCTTGCCACAGGAACAAGTAGCAAATTTGCCTGCAGAATGAGTGAAATCCCAATTACTAGCCAAAGACGAGACTTCAGCATCCATCACACCTCGGGCAAGGAGAACACAGAACAGCAGGGTACCATCAGCAACCAGCTCCAAGGAGGGGGAAGGAAATCGCACCAGCATCCAGGAGGACAATTTAAAATACATAGTTTCACTTCAATCAACCACTACTACTTTCCTTTTTGCTTTGCCAAATCAATTAATGGGCTGCAGCGAGCGGGTAGGAGACTCAGAAAACATCGCCAGCCCCAGCGATGGTTGGGCTGGTGGCAGCATTGCCTTCTCCTTTCACTCCCTCCTCTTCCTCTCCTCCCACTAAAACCAGCTCACTGCAAGAGACAGGTTGCCTTGGGAGCAGTTCTGCCACAGCAGCAGGGCCCAGCAGGTCTGCACTGAAGTGTGCAGAGCTGAAGAGAGCTCATGTCCTGTCCCCTTCTGCTTCCCAGCCTCCTTTCCTCATCAGCCCTACAGAAAACTGCTGCATCATGGAGAGACTTGCTGGCTCCATCCGAGCCAGTCACAGCCACATTACACAGAGATATTGCAGTACTTTGCTCCAAACCATCCAAAGAGTACTATTGCCAAATGCACAGCTAAATAGCCTCTCACACTGCAGACTGACCGTGGCTCTCTAAACTGACCCAAAGCAAATGCACTCTTGCTGCTTCAGTTGCAGACCCAGGTATAATTGCTTACTTTAATCACTGCACGCTGCAAAAAAAATAAGTTTGTTTTCATTAAGACATCATTTTCTACTTAGTGCTCTTCCAAGCTGCATTCCCTTTGCTAAGCCCAAGAACTTTGTTTCCTGAGCCAGCTTAAATATATTTAATTCTGACCGTATCTTTGAATTCAAGCATTCACAGGTACAGCTTTGAACCCTCAGTACAAAGCACGTGTTGTCTCATAAGCACACTATAAGCAGAAGAACCAAAAAGCAGATGCAAACCCAAATTGAATATTCAAAGCTGGTTGATTAGAAGATTGCTTGCTGGCTGCATACGCTGTGAAAATAACTAAATTTCACTTTCTTTAAACACGGATAAATGGGCTTTATACAACAGGGCAACTTCCTTGCGAGATGAATTTTTATATTCCGTGTTCCCTTCGCAAATAATTCACCCATTCCAATGAGCCAAAACACTTTTTGAAGTCCTTCGATTTAGCATTTACTCAGCAGAAAACATCGGCCAGAGAGGTCTGTAGAAAATTAAATATATGCACACACTGAGAAATCCGGTAAGTGATAGATACTGCTCAATGAAACTTTATGTGACCAATAGCTGCTGCTGGATGCGTGATTTAAAGGATGCATTAAATACCTGAAGCTTTAACTAATCGCTGTATAAATAACTTACAGTGCTGGCCCAAAGGAAGCGACTGATAGAGGACCTCAGCAGAGACATCGGAGGTGACCCTGAGTTAAGCTCTATGACCCAAGGGGAGGGGGACCAACTCCAGCATCCCAGGAGATCCAAATGCTTTTAGCTCAGAATCACAGCAACATGACAAAAGGGGGAATTCCTTCCCTGAAGGAAGGAAATTATGTGGCTTCAATGTGAGCAAATGTTTGCCACATTACAGCAACAGTTAGGAAACAAGCTCACAGATGGGCGAGGACAGCAATGCCCTCTGCTCCTGGAGAGCAAGGTTGGGCATGCAGCAGTGGCTTCCAGGAAAACACCAGAAGTTGGGTGAGCTTTGGGAACGCTTCCCAGCAGCAGAACTCCTCCTTCCTGGTTTTGAGGTTGCATGTGCACTTTTGGTCAATTTTGGGCCACCAGCGCATAGACAAAGCAACACCCCTGGCAAAGCTGGGTTTTGGTACGGAGGAGGGTAATTCAGACATCAATAAGCATCGATCTTCACTTTATTTCTTCTTGACCCAAGTACGCTTCTCAGGTAACTTACAAAACGAGGATGATCACACGCTATTTACCTACCTTAAAAGAGCATCCCGTCCACTTTTTTTCCCCCCGGGGATAATGACCCGGGATAAGAGGACAGCTGAATTTACTGCCAGTCTTCTCCTTTTACCTCTTCTGCCCTCTACTTGTTGAAGATAAAACCTTTCGCTGAGAATTGGGTCTTTAACACCACTGAGGGCTTGATTTTTCCTTGTCTCAGTTTCCTAACTGTATAAATAAAACATCCCCACAACCCATTACAGGCATAAGCCACTCAGAGAAGGAAATCTGTCTCCTTATGTGTCTACAGAGCCTTGAAATATAAAATTAAAATAAAAAATAAACCGACTTGTACCGGGGCTTCTCTACATTACTGGAAAACAAACAGAACAAGAATTAACAAAAGTGACCCCTGGGAGAGGAGAGCTGCACTTAAGATAAGCTTCCCAGGTATCTGGAGGAGTGCAGGGAATGATGATGGAATGGCTGTATCATACATACACGCATTTGTTAGAGCAAATACCGACACAGCTGGGAGACATTGACAGCTCCGCAGAGTAAGACTAATTTCCAAGCACTGAAAATCATCTTGGCAGAAGGCTTAGGAGTAAAAATTATCCAGCCAATCTGACAGAGCGGCTGTAATTTCGGCGCCTAACACCTCTGTGATGCCTGAGCCACAAATGACTGCTCTGCATCAGCAGAAAGCAGAGGTCTCAATGCTTTTTGTTGACATGGCAGATTTGATCACAGGCAACAGCGATTTGGAAAATAAGATGGGTGCTGCTTGCATTTTGCACCATGCTTACTGCCAGCAAAGATACAGACACGGGGAAAAGAGGGAGAAGATCTTGGCTCGTTCTCCCATTTAAGTTTCCCCCAAGCTCCAAAATAACCTTTCTGGGGCTCTGTAAAAAGAAAAAGCAATTCCACACCTTAAAGCAGAGCTAAACCCTCAGCAGCATAAATGAAAGCAAAATAAAAGCAGCGCGGTACTCCTCCATCTTAAACTAAACATGGAGCAGATCTCAGGTCACCTCTGAAATTTAATTGCAAGATGGGTAAAAGGTTTTCACTGTCTTGTGGTGCCAGCTCCTCCCTACGGCTGGTTATTTTTGTCAATGAACTGCATGCAAAACATGACCCAGAAGCACAGCAATGAAAGCCCGATTCTTCTGGTTCAGAGCTCGTATGGCAACAATTTTGCAGCACAATTTGACGAAAGCTATGTGCCCCTGCTACAAAGAGCAACGCTAAGTCACAGCCTCTGCACCGCAGAACTGCAGCAGCACCAGGAGGATACCCAAATACACAGGCGCTTTAAGAAGTAAAAAGCTGTCTTCTCTCCCTCCAGCTGCCTCGAGAGGGAGCAGAGATGGCTGGAATTAAACACGGCTCTATTTTACTGTAGCAAACTTCTCTGCCCAGTCTGCGCATCAGCGACAATTTGCAGTATTTCATCTCTCCCTTCCTTGCCATGCTTGCCACAGGAGCTCTTTATCCTCAGACTTTGAAGCGAGCTGCTACGTTATTTAATTTCCTACCCCCAGTGGCTGAAGCACAGTGGCGTTTTGCTTTCTTAAGATTGCTACATACACTGTTTTCCCATTAATTTTTATCCTGCTTTGAACAAACAGCATGGTCCAGTGGTCGTTCCCACTGATAGCAAGAACAAGCAAAGCAGATGAATTCCATATGTAAGAAGCAGCACAAACTCATTAGGTTGGAGAAAAAAAATAGAGGTGGTAATACAAATAGCAGAGTAACCTCATCAGAGGAGATCTGGGAAATAAAACTCACAATCCTACTGCAGAGCAAAGCTCCCGGGTCAGTCACTGTCCCCTCCAGCAGCCTCACCTGACACTGTCTCCAGGGAAATAATGCCTTAGCGCTTCTCTCTCTCCACTCGCCGGTCATCCTCTCTGTACATGGCAGTCACTCTTCCCTTCTAAAGCAACCACACATGGTAAATATCTCTGTAATCTCTGAGCAACGGCTTTCAGCTCATTTGGTTTGAACCCTGCCTTCAGACTGGAAGGACTGCTATGGCTCAAAGCTTGTCTACTTATTCTAATCCTACATGCTGGCCCAATCAAAGGTGTGTGTAGACCCCCGCCAGCCCATCTCCTATCCCCACCTGCAAGACCTGAGGTTAGGAAGCTGGACATAAACCAAGGAACAGGAAAACAGGAGTGGTAGCCCAAGACCTGTAGCAGTTTGGCTGCTAAGACATATAGCCCAAGAGCTGTTATCAGTCTGGCCCCAAAAGCATCCTCAGTGCTTCTGGGGCTATACAGGAGAATGTGCTGCAGGACTGGCAATGAGGCTTGGCTGGTGCACCAGGGGGTGCTTTTCACAAGGCAGTCTGCCAGTGAAGATTCCTTTCCACTTCACTGAAAGTCAGAGCATTCCGGGAAGCTCTCCCATTTCTCAGCATTTTCCTGACCCCTAGTGACAAGATGCGGCTGTATCACAGCTGCTTAACATGCAGCACCCAGCTCTCCCTGCATAAACAAGGAGCAACACTCACTTTTTCAGACAGAGAAAGGCTTCCAGATCCATCAAGATACTCACCCTCTGCAACCCTTGTGAGATTTGCCAGAAAATCCAACCTGCTTAGCAAAGGAACACACGTGTACCAAAAGTCAGGAAGTACACTGAGTCCCCTTGCAGTGAGCTCCAGCTGAGGCCCAAAGAGGTCAGGTTATGTGATCAATCCATCACCAGGCTGGACAAAGCAAGGGCTGGGAAGAAGATAATTTGGATGTATTACCTTCCCCCAGGGCAAACACACCCTGTCACGGGAATCAAAGTCAACACAGTACTGGAGCACAACTCTTATGGGAAGTGGCTGAGGGAGCTGGGATGGTTCAGTCTGGAGAAGAGGAGGTTCAGGGGAGACCTTATTGCTCCCTATAACTGCCTCAGTGGGTCAGTGGGCAGGTGGGGATGGGCTGACAGTTGGGCTTGGTGATCCAAGAGGTCTTTTCCCACCCTAACAATCCCATGGTTCTATTTGCAGCAGACCTGATTTACCCTCTTTGTTCTGCTGTGGCAAACTCCAAGCCCACGCTGACTTGGAGGGAACAACTCTACAAGCAGAAGGCTCACACGGGGATAATCAGCAGTTTATCTCTATTTATCGGGCCCTTTTGTCAAATTAAACCTGTCACGACTGCCATAAATCCCCACCCCCACTGCTAAAGAAACTCTAGTTAAATCTATTGTACCAAAAGAGCAGTTGATGATGGAAGGACAGTGCTCAGAGAGCTGAGCCCTACCATGGGACCAGAGCCCGTTCCAAGTCACTCACTCAGACATAGATAACATGGATGCAAGCTCTGAAAATGCATTCCCACTACATTCCTGAGGCACTGCAGCTAGCTAATTGTTGCCCTGCTGACTAAGCAGCCATCCTTCCCTGCCCACAACACACAGGTTTCAGCCTCATCACAGGAGCGACCTCAAAATCATCAGCACAAACCTCTCACTGCAGCCCTGGAGGACGGCCACCCTTCCTCCAAAGTACGATTTAAAACAAACACACAGCCCTGGAAATGCACCCCGCTCACCCAGAGCCATCAGCAAACACCGCAGAGCTGGGTCAGCAGCTTTCCTAACAGCCACAGCAAAGCCGCCGCTTTCTTTGCTGGGTAATCCCATTTGCCTGGTGAGAGGGCCCAAGATGCAAAAAAAATCAGTGTGAATTTAGCAGCGACTGGAACCACACTAATGCTAACACCAACCTCACGCTCAACTCTTCGTGAGGGATGCCCAGAAAAGCACACGTGCTGGAAGATGACCCCAAGCAGGTCTTTAATGCTATTAAGCCGGGAGCCAGCGCAGGCTGTTAAAAATAAATAAACACTTGTTACAGTGTCAGAGCCTGGGGATCCTGCTGAGCTCCTCTCTCATCGGCAGCAAGGGCCATGCTCTCCGCATCTTTGACTTGATGGCAAGCAGGCTCAGTGCTGCAGCTGGCACACTCACAGGAGGGAGCTGGTGTCCCTCTTCCTCCAAAAGGGACCATCAGAAGGTTTGGGGACTGGGACACGTGAACACTGGGGAAGTCAAAAAGCAAACCTTAACATGGATGCCAGCTGAAGTAGCTTCCACGGCCAGCTGGATTTTGTTAAAAAGGTACAGACAAAATAATAGCCACAGATTAGCGATGTGAGATCTCCCCCCATGAGTGCAGAAACCCCCCGGGTATGTTACAGCAATGCACACAAGCTATGCCGACGCTGACCTAGCCTCAGATAAGCACAGCTCTAAACTAGGCAAAAAGAGAGGGGAGAAGAACGGCAATCTCTGCCCTGTGACAGGCACGGTCCCACCACAGGGCTGCAAAATACTCTGAGCAAACACCTTGCCCAACAGCGCTCAATTAATCATTAAAAGCAAATGTAGAGTCCCATCTGAAGGAGAGAAATGAAAGCAGTGCAGAGGGGAATTCATGCAGCCAGTCAAAGGGTCACCCAGCCCCGATTTCACACATACACAGAGGGAAATAACTGCCCTGCTGACACGTCTCAGCAGAAAGGTGTGCGAGGCTGGCAGTTAAGGCCTGATTTATACAGTAGGAGAGAAAACAGTGTTACAAAGGAGCTGGGTAATCGGTAGATACACTGTAATTAGCGTATCCATGATTTTCCACTTTGCTACATCAGTGCTTCCTTAACCTGCCTATGCCTCTACACGCAGGGACCACCATAGGGCAAGCACCGGTCCTGCAACCCAAACCAATGCCAGGAGAATATTCTGTTGGCCTTTTCCAACCTTGCAAACAATCCCGGCTCCTGGTGTCATTGCTGGAAGCTGTACAGCACTCCTCCTCCTGTATTCTACATCAAAACCTTCAGCTTCATGTCTACCGACGGGTACCCAGGTACCGAGCTGCCTTCCAAGCCTCCCCTCCCCACACAAAGGCACGGGACAAAATAGATGCTCATTTTTCCTTTTTGTTATCACAGCAGGTAAATTTACACCAGGCAACAAAGGAAGGACGTGCTTTCCTCTAACAGGTCTGCTGGAGAAACAAACTGTCTTCGTGGCACTCGGGGACTCTAAAAGCAGAAAGCAAGATGTGTGTGAGCACACAGAATCTAAGCTTAGAGTTGGAAAGGACTTCTGTTGGCCACACAGTCCAACTCCCCCGCAACACACAGGGACACTGCAGCTCGGTCAGGTTGCCCAGGGCCTGATCCAGCCTCACTCCGAAAGTCTCCAGGGACGGGGCACCAACGACACCCCCGTGCAACCTGCGCCAGCGCCTCGGCACCCTCACTGCAGTGCAACCGCCCCGACGCCCGCGGGAGCATGAGCGGCCCCCTGCGCCAACCCCGGCCCCGGGAGACGCGTGGGGCCGAGGGCAGCGGCCGCCGTGGGTGGACCCGACCCCTCGCCACGCCTCCCGCGGCCCCGCCACGCCGCTCGCCCCGCCGCCCGCACAGCTCCCGGCCCGCACCGCCGCGGAGGCCACGGACAGCCGCGGGCCATGGTAAGTGGGCAGCGGGCAGGGCGGCCGCCGCTCCGAGGGCGAGGACGGGGAAGGAAGGCTAAGGCGGCGGCTGCGGGAGGCTGAGGGAGGCGGGAGGAGAGGGAGGAAGGAGCGGAGCCGGGAGGTGAGGTTAATGAGTAACGCGGGCAGCTCTGCTGGCCGCCGCCGGCTTACCGGAGTGCTGGGGGAGGGAAAGGCTGCGGCACGGCGAGCGTGGCCCCTGCCGAAATCCTGTCCTGCACGCGTGGTCCCCGCTCGTGCCGCTCCAGCTGCACAGCCCACGTTGGGCCTCGTCACAGCCTGCTCGTGCCAGGGCTGTCCCCTCTCTGCCTAAGGCAGGTGGCACAACACCCTTACGGGGACGACGCTGTTAGGGCAGGGAGGGTCGGTTTGTGAGTTGAGGTCGGTTGAGAGGTGAGCTCTCCCCATTTCCCATGCTTATGTCCTTCGCCTGTGTTGCACAACGCTGTCCTGCGGACAAAAATACAAACAGCAACCAAAGAATGCCTCCGTGGTGGAGAGCCAGCAAAAGAAAACAAAATAATTACATGCCCCCTAGTGCAAACGATGTGTTTTAGAAGAGCGAGCACGCACGAAGGGCATGGACGTGGCCTACCAAAGCAGCGTGCTGCACGGGGACAGCAGCAGTGCCCGGCCCCACGTCGCCCAGTTGCTAAGCCACCCGCCCGCCTCACCACGTCACCGCGGGGGCCGAGGGTTTATTGCACCGAGCACTGTTTGCTCACGGCTTCCAAAGGTGGAGCTCCGGAGGGGGGCGCAAGCCAAAATGTGGCACAAAGCAAAGGGCGGCACCGGGGGATTGCAGCGAGGAAGGCTGTCCCCAAATGTAGGAGGGGAAGGACACTGTTGCAGGGCTGGCATCCATCCCACACAGGTGGTTCGGTCTTCCTTAAGTGCAAAACCAAGGAAGAGTCCACAAAGGCAGCATCAGCTCCTTGGCTGTCCTTCTGTGCTTCACTGACTGGAGCAAGGGATGATTTGCCTTGTCTGGTCAGCAGTCCTTAGGACTCTTTGCTTGGGCATGGACGCTCAGAAGCTGCTCCTAAGCAGCTGAGCAGACACTCAAAGAAAGAGCAGGCTGTGTTGGTTGAGACTAACATCAAACTCACCACACTTCGTCCTTAAGCACAAAGGAAAATCTAATTGCAAAAAGATGTTGGTCTTTGCTAGTGAGAAACAACAATCCTCATCCATTTGGGAAGAATTCAGCTGCCAGAACAGCATCTTCCACATAGAGCAGCACCCATCCCCACTCACCACTGCCCTCCCCACTGAGCCAGCAGACAGCATGAAGACCCCTTGCTTCAGTTTCATCTTTGCCATATGCAGGAGCTGAAGCCAAGAACTGGAACTTCCCCCCCACCCCCTTTAAGACCAAATAACAGCAGCTGTTCCAGAGAGCGGAAGACAACACTAAATCACAGTCCCTCCCTCTGCCCTTTGTTACTCACAGACAAACAGCCTCTTAAAATCCATCATAAGGGAGACTGAAAAGGAGCTGAACACCAATGAAGTGTGACTCACCTGTGATTCACACACCGCTTTTCTTCTCCTCTAGAGGAGGTTTCCAGCACAATTGCCCTGCAAATAATCCTCCTGCTTCCAGAGGGTACCTCACAAACTTCAAAAGCAAGCAGGTCTCAGTTCTGGAAGTCATTACAGGTGGTTTTTTTTCCCCCCAACACAGAAAATTAAATGTGCATTTTGAAGCTTAACCACACACAGATGTAATTTCTTAGTACTGCAGACTATAATGAATACATACACACAGCAGTAAGGTGTCCCAGGAAGCTCTCTTTGTTAGGTGGTGCAGATCAGAAGACAGACCAGACTTCTCTTGACCCAGGTGTGTGCCAAAAGGTACCCAAGGTGGGGAGCAGAGTGCAGCACTGATATCCCTCCGTCCTCATCAGCCCTCAGTTCAGGGCTGCACATGCATTCCACGCCTCCCAACCACTTTGACCTGCAACTCCACAACCTATGGGTTGCCGCATTTCTTTGTGTATCTGCTTCCTTCTGTCTCTGCCACACTGATCTGCTTCTCCTCCCTTCCCTGGTGCCAGGCAGGTAAAGCCCATCGGTTGAATGCAGAGGAGAGGGAGCAGCTGCTGCCAAACCTGAGAGCCGTGGGGTGGAATGAGGTGGAAGGAAGAGATGCCATCTTCAAAGAGTTCCACTTCAAGGACTTCAACCGGGTATGAGCATTGGTGATACCAAGTTTGACAGCATGGAAAACCTATTTTACAGAGGCGGGAGCCCCACCTGCATGGCTCAGCCATATATACCCCTCCTTTTCCTAAAGCATGATGGCCAAGTGTTATGGCTAAGGCAAACAGTATTAGATTGAAAAATTATGTTGTTACAAAGTATGAGCAGGATAAAGATCTTACCCGTATCCTAGGTTTGTAGAAAAGTTCCCGAAGGGAAGATCTCCAGAAAGAGATCCTTCCTCCTGGGGAGTCAGCCCTTAAATGGGGTCTAGCCATGCTCCACCCCTTCCAGTCACTCAGTTGAGATTGCATTCACCAGTGCCCCTGCGGCTGACTCGGTGCTCGCCTCAGGTGGTCAATCAGAGGTTCAGGCCGTGATTCAACAGTTCCCATACACCAAGCAAGACAATCTACCCAAGACATCAAAGTCCTTAATCCACCACACAGTTTGGCAAGGAAAGTTCCTCAAGAAGAAGACACATAGAAAAGCCCAACAAGGATACAGAACATCCCATGTTCTTGCATTTGCCTAGATCCCTACAAACACAGGGTGTAAAATTAATAGTAAAGGGGTGAAAAGCAATATAGCACAGAATAAGCAGTTTAGAGCTAACTTTTCTTTTTATTCCACCGACCAGGCCTTTGGCTTCATGACCAGAGTGGCTCTGCAAGCAGAAAAACTGGATCACCACCCTGAATGGTTCAACGTGTATAATAAGGTAAGAAGCATGGATGGCAGGGACGATCAGAGCTCTTCAGGGAGCCAAACCCATTTGTCAGGCATAAAACAGCACTCTGAGCAGCACGTCCTGGTCGGATCAGCAGAACTTCTTCCCTTGGATGCTGTTCCCTTGGCATACCACAGACAGCCTATAGCTATGAGCCACAAGCCCTCACCTCCCCCTTTTTTCTGCCCAGCTGGGCAGTAGCTATGAGTGTGCTAGCACCAGGGTTGCTTTTTTAAGTCAGTACCAGAAGTAGCAGCAAGGGGAAAAGCTGCTTCTGGGAGAAAGCATGTTAGAAGGCTGGCACAGCTAGCTGCTACGACCAATGCAATGGTAGCAGTCACTGCTTGTGGCCAGGAAAAAAACAAGGCAGAATGCCTCAACTCCTCTCCCATCCCAGTAAACTTTGCTTACCAGTTTGGAGAAAGTAATATTGCTACCTGCCTGACCAGATGCAGTCAGCTGAGCAGTGGGGAATGTGCTCCTGCGCTGTCTGCCAGCAGCACTCTGTCTTTCTGTCCGGTTTAGGTTCACATCACCTTGAGCACCCACGAGTGCACAGGTTTATCCGAGAGAGACATCAACTTGGCCAGCTTCATCGAGCAGGTTGCAGCTTCTCTCTCCTGACCAGACAGACGTGTGAAGCCAAAAATCAGCCCTGCCGCAGCCACGACCCACACCTTGCCTCGCCTCAATGACCGCACCTCACATTTTCTCCTGCTTCCCAGCCAGTGCCTAGACCCAGACTGCCTAAGACCGCACCAAGCTCCCTGCCCCAGCCTGGCATTTCAGACAGATGGAGGCATCCAGCAAGCCTTTACTCCTGTCCACATGCTTATCTCTCATCTTGCCACTTCCATACTTAACCCCTTCTTTATCTGTGCACTACTCACCCACAAACCGATGATCCTTGGAGGCTTTCAGGAACCATGCCCTACTACCAGGAGTAACATTACACAATTGCAGGAGTAAATCTTTCCAGAGTATGACCCCATCTAGTCACCACTATTGCTTCTTATATACCAAAATATGCTCTACTACCCAAAACATGGTATGTTAACCCTTTGGTATCTCTATTACACACTGGCAACTGCAATGTGCAATTTGGTTATTAATGTAACCTCTCTCTAGCAGTATTATAAGAAGGCAAGTGATCTCACCCCTATTCTAAGTGGCTTTTAGTAGGATACCAACTGAAAATGTTTACAATAAAGTTCTTGGTTAACCTCATGTCAGTTTGGAAAATGGCCTCATTGTCAGAATTGTCCTAACGGGTTTTTCCAAGCCTGGTGCTGTCCTGACTGCTGTCCCAGGAAGGTGCTTCTTCCATGGAAAAGCTTCTTGATAAAGCAGCATGGAGAAGAGGCACGTGCCTTCCCAGGTCTGCACCTCGAAGCAAACAGGGTCTGAAAGAGAATGAGATTTTCAGAGCACTGCTTAGAAGCCAGAGCAGATCTGGAAAAACTGCTCGTGCTAAGATCTGAAGTGCCACTATCAGACCCAAGGCACAAACGTAAGAGAAGCACAACCGAAAGGGACAAAAGCAGCCAGGCATCAGACCAGAGGCTGCTTACTGCGGCATACCTTCCATAAGAGGCTTTAGATGGGTTTGGTACTGTGAGATCTTCACTTCAGTAACTCCATGTCTTGGCATTCAGGCAGGCTGCAGCCAAACTGCTGCTTTTTTTGAACAACAAGAAGGCTTTGCCAGGAAACCTACAGTAGCTTGGGAGAAATGTTTCCATAAGTAGCAAGAGAAAATCCATAGCTCTTAAAACACATACAACTTTCGGTACCTTTCAACATCACACGCAAGCAGAAGTCACAGATACCCACTTTCATCTTGACAGAATAGCAGAACAGCTCTTGAGAAGATTTAATATGATTCATAAACCATTCCTCCTGCCACAGACTAGGTTGAATATAAGCAAAGATCAAGAGCAATATGTCCCCATCCATTCAAACCAGGACTGAAACAGAAAAAAATAAAGAGTTCAACAAGCCAAGGTAGCTCAATGCACCACTTTAATACAAACTAGGCCCATTTTCACCATCTTGTCAGCTATTTCAGCCTACAGTTTTACACTGGCAAACTAGAGCAATACAGAATACTGCCATCAGAGGAACTGATCCCATTCATTCATTAAAAACATTCAGTTCGAGTTTATTGGGCAAGATATTATTGTGTTGTACGCAACCCTTCCACTCTTCTAAGTCGTCAGAAAAGTGCAGAGGAAATCCATGGCATGAAGACAGACATCTCTTCTTGGTCCATCACACCAGATATTCTTCAGTCTAGTACCTTATGAGCACCCAGCTCCTTCAGGAATGCTTTGTGCAAGTAACAAATCTGGTATGTCTCTTAGAAAACCTGACCAGTCGGAAATATCTCACAGGAATTAACAGTTGGGAAGATCCCTCCAGGTCTAAAACCATATCCCATTCCAGATCAAAATCCAGTCCATACAATTTTTCTTTTTCATTTGTTTGTTTGTTTTTCTCTTGCTTTTAAACAATCATTCAGCCTGTTATTCTCATTTTTCATTAAAATCATTTGGCATTACAAAGGAGATGCAGATTACACGTTAGATAACGGATGAATAAAGACTACACAGCAGTAAATTACAGTGGCCCGTTCCTGACCACAAGATTACATTTACAATACAGAACAAATACATATTAAACAATTAAACCCACAAATATTACTAGTAGGTGAAGTCCAGAATAGAGTACAGTGATTTACAAATAACATCTTGAAATACATGGGAAAACGTAAAAGGGAGCACTGATCCATCAGGTCCATCAACCTCCTTCAGGGGAAAAGGCAAGCAGGGAAGAGGAAGGAGTTCCTCTCCTTCACCCCCCATTCTATTCCTTCCCCATTTTCTTTGAAAGCAGGAAGAAAAAGAGTAGCTCCCTTTTTATGTTTTCCAAACGTTGGTTCAAAGAGAACCATCACAGTAGCCAAACACTTCAGACTCTCTCCACAGTACAGCAAACTCAGAGATGCAGTAATGGTCACATTAGCAAGATGTTAATAGAATAAGGAGGTCCAACATAAATGCCAGAGCTGGTAACACCACCAAGAGACTATTAGTCGATTCAAATGTGATGTTTCCAGAAGAGCTCAAAGTCATGCAGAGAGTCATCAATGACAGACAATGGCCAAAATACTTTATCTCCTAGCACTGAGATAAACCTGTTAAAAAGCAAGTTAGTCTTCCCCACTGGGCACAAGGCTACACCTGCGTGTGTTAAGAAGCCTTCTCACTTTGCATAATTATTGTCCAAGTGTGTGCTTGGGCTTGTCAAACCAGTGAGGGTGAGGTTGGGGCCAAGCAGCTCCCTGTGGCAGAGGTGCCTTCAGATGCTGCAGCCATGGCACAGTGTTCTCCCAAATGCTGAACTCTGCATGGGAAACTCTCTGTAGCTTGCAGAAAGCTGAGAGCAGGCACATGGGGAAAGCCCTCCAGGAGTAACTCCAGCCCTGTTTAACAGCTCAAGAGAATCTAGCTCATCCTTAAGGCAACAACTACCTCACGTTGCTGTGATGAAACTCACTCCCAGTAAAAACAGTGGAGAAAAACAGGAAGGGTGAGACATATGCCCAAAGCTCTGTTACCTCCAACTTACTGCATCCTATCTTCTACCTTTCAGAGCTAAGCCAGCATCCTTGTAATACTGTGAAGGGACTTGGCTCAATAGCACTACTACTCTACCTTATGGGCAAGCATAGTTTACCTGAGGCAAGTCTGCCTTTGAGGTTTTGTTTTCAATATAGTACCGTAA
>PPHD01013589.1:0-17229 GCA_002909625.1 Bambusicola thoracicus | reverse complement strand
GAACTAAGTTCTCTTTTGTGACAATGACACTGGCTTAGTTTCCATCTTACCATGCAAAGCAAATGCTTTATCACTTTTTTTTTTTTAACTGCGGAAGTTACATCCTTCCTTTAGACATGTTTTTTGCTTTCTTTTTTTTTTTTTTTAAAGTTCAGTTTTTGGGAGTCACATACACCCACAGCAAGAGTTAGTCACTTGCTTGGTCCTGTCCAAAATATGATCTGCAGACTAACAGAGGTGATAACACTCACTGCTGGATGACTCTCAGCTTCATAAAATCTTGCCTAAGCCCTCCACCTTGTCCCTACTGGGTGCTCCAAGAAATGGTGATGATCTGAGGTGTCCTATTTTTCAGAAGCCTCTTTAATCAGAGGTTAATCAAAAGTACAGTATACTACAGTGTGAAATCACTTTTAAAAGTACTGGTTTGGTCAGATTGGGGTTGGATTAGTTTTTGGTTTTTCTGCCTCCATTTCAGCTTTGCTGTGTAAACATCTGGGCAATCAGGTATTTGCTCAAGCAATCATGGGCACACTGTATTGAGATGCAAGTGGTAGTCACATAAGTGCTAAAAGCCTTGTTTATGTGCCTAATGAAACTGTGGCAGTTGTGACTACTGTCAGATCAGTGGTTAAAAAAAAAAACACAAACCCAAACATTGTAATCTAGAATAAATGCACTTAAAATGGCAGGGATATTCACAGCCTCATATGCAAACTTAAACTTCACAGGTGACAGAGAATGCTTAGCATCATTGTATTAAAAAAAGTCTCCACAGCATCGCGGTCTACTTCAACTCCAATTACCCTCTGGGCATAAATGTATTCATGAGATTTTTCATAGCCAGAAACTTCAGCCAAAAGTTCTTTCCAAAGTTGTGGATAATGTCACTTCTGCCAAGATTAAGTAAAGACTTTGAAAACCTCTGCCACAAGGCAATCATCCTACCTCAATTAAGAGATCTGTATTGGTCAGTTGCAACATTTGAAATGTTGACAGAGCTGCTTTTAAGGATCATGTCTTTCTTAAGAAGTCATTTGCTATGCCAACACATTTCGGAAAAGCATCTTTAGTGGAAAATCCTCTTAAGAATAATGTAGGCTTTAAGGACAGACAGAATTTTCTGACATTCATGCAGTCAAATTGCATTCCCATTTTATGGGAGCATGCAAAGATTGCCTCTTTTCCTTAATGATTTAGCAAACTAGCATTTTATACTATAGTCATCCTGAGAGCAAGCATCCTTCAGTCTGATTCAGCACTGGGCTCTAGATAAGTAACTGGTACTAAGTATTACATAAACAGTTGCGTATCTAATGGTAATACAGCCTACTCTGAAGCACATCTAATTCTCCAATACCTAAACTGCAAAAAAGTCTGGTGTGATTCAAAGCAGAAGGAAGAAATTTTGTTTGTTCTGCGAGATCCATTTTCAACTTGTGGCTCATGAAAGTTTAAGAAAATCTTAAGATATCAAAACAAAGAAATAGTAATTGACAATAATTTTTATTTTCCACTTACCTGCCAGAAGAGCTGAGTAGATATAATTGCCTACAAAATTTAATCCATCAACTATTCAAAAGTTATACATCCATTTATGTTGTCCAAAAACATGTCAAAACAATCTGTTTTAAAATCGCTTCTTTCTGTAAGACTTCTTAAACTCTCATCATGAGCATGGGTATTAGTGGCAGTATCTTACACTCCTTTTCAAGTTCTACCACTACCTATAATTTTCCATATTGTAGCAGTCTAAATGAAGAGATCACTTATGACAGTGTTTGGCTCAATTTAACTGCTGGGTTTCAACAGCTGCAGTCTATAGAAACACAGAGTTTTACATTTTACTTTTTTTCTTCCAAGTTCAGTTTTTTCTGGGTCATCAATTCCCAGAGTAGATATGTCAATAAACATAACGTATATAATAATTATTAAAAATGATACAATGAACATGAGAAATTCACATTATATAGAATTGTAGAATCACAGAATCACTAAGGTTGGAAAAGACCTCCAAGATCATCCAGTTCAACCATCCACCTACCACCAATATAACCCACTAAACCATGCCCCTTAGTACCACATCCACACATTTCTTGGACACCTCCAAGGACTGTGACTCAACCACCTGACTAGGCAGCCCACTCTAAAGCCTGACCACTCTCTAGGAGAAGAAATGTTTCCTAATATTCCTGATGTGCTCTTACCTCAAGAGGGCCTAGTTTTCCAGGCCCGTTACCTCAGTAATCTGACACAAAGTGAATTTTCTGTCCCATTAACACCTCTGAGGTATTGGACATGCTTCAGGGTCTCAATAAGGAAAAACAAAACAAAATTCCAAACCATTTGAAAACAAAAATCTCAAATTTGATTTTTTCTTGACTCTCAAAACTTATTCCTGCATTTATCAGAATTTTTAAGCAAATGCATGCTCTGAACATTGAAAATATTTGAAAACAGAAATAGATTTTTTAAAAAAGGTCTTTCTTCCCCAGGACTTAAGGAAACAATGCTCATTTTAGTTTACTCCTAAAAAAAGTACTAAATCATTTTGGTTACTTCAAATTCTGAAGTTTGATGCCATAATGAGCTCCTCAATTTTTTTCTGCACTTTTATATTCTGAGCTTTCTGAAGGCAGAATATTACTTTTACCTTCAAATTCCCCTTTTCATTTGTCTGTGCCAGTTATGATAGAACCTCATCTGAAAATCTTCAATGTGAAATAGAAAAGCAGAACAGCATAGTCATCTTACTCACTAGGTAACTATAATCTCTGTATTGGACAGTAAGTTGACATTAGAAAACCGGTATTTCAGCCCAATAGGCCTGTATGCAACTACTCAATTTTGGAGCTGAGGGGTGTGCAGTGGTAGGTGTTAGGGAGTTGTGTCTCACTGAACATTCTAATAGCCCCATGCTCACTGCTGGATCAACACTTGCTTGTCATGGACCACAAAAAAAAGAAACGTATTGACCATGCTCAATGAATTCCTGGAATCTATTGCCAAAAAAAAAAAATAATGGAAGCACAAGACAGCCTGGTCTAATATTCGATATGGAGGTTGGTGGCCCTGCTTGTGGCAGGGGGGGATTGGAGCTTGATGATCCTTGAGGTCCCTTCCAACCCAAGCCATTCTATGGTAGATAACAAATAGAACCTTTACCATGATCAAAGAGAAAATTTTGAGGAAGATTTTAGAAACTCATCTTCAGATAAGCCAGTCATCACCTACCTGGACTTAGACATTTCTCTAAAGAACATTTTTTTCTCTTTGTATTCTGACTTTGTAAGAAAGGTGGCCCAGAGTACCATAAGATAGCAATTCTGTCAGGAACAATAAGTCTCCTGGAAAGCTCTTCAGAGTTTCTTGTAAACTGTGATATTTATGTGCAGAAAACACACATTGGCTGCATTGCCGTAAGCCAGATTTCCCTCCAAAATTACACCCCTTTCACTGCCAAGGAGAAACTTAAGTTAACAGTCTGACTGTAGAGACCACAGTGCTATTTGACCCTCATCTTCCTATTTCCTCTGATCAGTTTTGGCAGTTGGAGGTGAGTGGCATTAAATTTAGCCTGGATCTGCTGACACAAACAGTTTATTAAAAGAGAATAACTTCATTGGGGTGGACAAGGAATGAAAAAGAAAAAAACAATCCCAAGTTTAATCAAGGTGATGCTTATGAGATACATGACTACAAGGGAAGTGACTAACACTTCTTTGAGAATTTGGGACAACTGACACAATCCAACTCCAGTTTCTGCTTGCTTAGGGGGATGCATCTCAGAGGCACAGATTTGCAAACTTTTTCCAGCTGGTAACTGAAATACTTCTTAATAAGGTCTCACACAACACAAAACCCAGCACCTCCATGACATTCAACACCCCTTAAGCAGAGAGGACTTTCTACAAACACCCCAAATCTGACAGTCCTCACCCCAGCAGAAGTTCTACAAGCTGGTCCTTGAGGCCAAAGAATCCAGGCTCCTGCAGCTCAAAACAGCAGCTGAACCACAGCTTTACTGCTAGCTAGGACCTAACCACAGCCCAGCTGGAGGTGATCCCCTGCTGCCACACACTGCAGACATTTGTGGTTATCTCAAGGCAGCAAAGCAGAAGAGAGCCATGGAGCCTTTATTTTGCTTTTATATCTGTGGTGCTCACTGCACACGCATGTACACAAATAAATTTAAAAAAATCCAAGATACATCAAACTCTCTAAAAACAGATTTTAGATAAACTGCTTAAAGGAAATGTATGTAACACTCAGAAAATATTTGATGTCTCCCTTCTTATTCTCTTTCATTGTGTATGGCTTCCTTCTCACGGTCACATTGGCCATAATCCATCCTCTTACAGTTTTCTTATACACAAGTTCCCTAAAAGTTATGCTTTCTACCTTGCGCATTCACTTCTGTAAGCCTTCTACCTTACGATTGCACCTGGAGTTCATTGAGTCACTTGAAGTGCTGCTGTTAAAATGATTTTTTCCACACCTAGCTGTGATTACCTCCATATCTTTGCTTTTTCTTCACTCGCTTCACCTGTGTATCAAAATAAGCAGCTTGTCTTGGTTTTATTAGTTTTTTGTTTCGTTTTGAACTTTTTCCTCGCTTTTTCTTACCCCATGCTGCTGATTTGGGTGTGGATGCTGCTTTCCCTTAAGTAGCTTTTTTTTTTTTCCTGTGTTACCCAAATTAGTTTCTTCTTTCTACTCTGTGATGGAGTCTGAGTTTTCAGACCTGCCTCTGCTTTCCCCTTTACTTTATAATTTTATGATGCCTCAATACATAAGAAGCTGTGTTTGTAGAAGTGGGGTCTGAGAATGTGCAAGAAGCTCTAACTTCCTTCTTAAGATCCATATTCTGGTATTCCCAGTCTTCTGCCTCATAATTGGTTGCAGAGCTCACACTCTGAAAGACAACCACAGCACTGAGCATTGCTGTTCAGATACTACTCATCTCCTTCACCAATAAATACTTAGCACAAATTAAATAACTTATCTAGCCATCATTGACTTTCCCCCTCGCAAAACTATGTTTAGAAGGCAAAATAACACTTTATGACAAAATCCAATTGCATATTCAAAACTCCAACTGTGATGTGTCCAAAGCACAAATATGCACACAAATGCATTCCCTACTGTACAGCAAGCAGGTATACAGGTATTGGACCAGAGAGATTATCATGTTACAAAGCAGAAATGAAATAAAGAGCTTACCCATATCCTGGGCTCACAGAAGGACTCCAAGAGGAGTAATCTCCAGATAGAAATCCTTTCTCCTGGGGAGTCAGCCCTTAAATGGGGTGTAGGAGGGGTGGAGCCTGGCTCCACTTCCGGTCACTCAGGTGAAATTGCGTTCACCTCTACCCCTGCAGTGACTCAGTGCTCACCTCAGGTGGTCAATTAGAAGTTCAGACTGTGATTCAACAGTTCCCATACACCTATAAACAATGTATTGCTGAGAGGAAACTGAAAATACAAATTATTAGATTTTTATCTACATTAATGCACATCCCTAATGCACGCTAACAGATTACCTAATATCAAGTAAACAAAAGTTCAAGAATGCCCTCCTTACATTTAGAAAGAGGTACAACATATTATTGAATAATAAGCAAATAACACACACATTCTGTGTGCCAATCAACCCATTTCCACCATAGAGAAAAAATACTTACAGGTGATGTAATTTAACATTACCTGGTAGTTATAGGTTTGGATGAGGCCTTCTTACTTCAACAACAAGAAATATCACATTTGCAGGCTCTCATCCTCATGGGAGATTTCAACCACCCAGGTGTCTGCTGGGAAAACAACACAGTGAGCTGCATGTGATCCAGGAGACTCCTGGAGTGCATTGAGAATAAGTTCCCGATTCAATTATTAGACAAACTGAGCAGAAGAGAAGCATTACTGGACTTGGTGCTCACCAGTGCAGATAAGCCCAGTAAGGAGGTTAAGATTGGAAGCACTTTGGACTGTAGCAACCGTGTTCTTCTTAAGTCCATGCTCTCAAGGAATTAGGGCACAGCAAAGAGCAAAGTCAGTCACTCTCCTGAACTTCAGGAGAGTGAACTTTGGGCTGTTTAAGGAACTGCTGGATGAGATCCCCTGGGAACCTGTCCTTAAGTTCAAATGAATGATACAGAGCTGGCAGCACTTTACAAATCCTGTTCTGAGAGCACAAGAGCTCTCTGTCACCCAATATAAGAAATCAGGTGGATGAGGGAGGAAAGCAGCATGGCTGAGAAAGGATCAGCTGGTCAATCAGGGTAAAGAAGGAAAAGCACAGGCAGTGGAAGCAGGGAGGTGTGGCCTGGGCAGAATACAGAAATGCCATCCAGATGTGCAGGGATGGAATCAGGAAAGCCAAGGTACAGATGGAACTGCATTTGGCAAGGGATTTGGAAAACACAAGAAAATAACAAGAAGGGATTCTACAGATACATTGGTGAGAAGAGTCAAAGGGAGTGTTCTCCCTCTGACAAATGTGGGGTATTGACAGCAACAGATATGGAGAAGGCTGAGGTACTCTACAAGTTCTTTGCCTCAGTCTTTAAAGGCAGCCAGGCTTCCTACTTTTCTTGCATCCCTGAACCTCCAGGTGGGGGTTGGAGGAGTGAAGTCTTTCCTACTGCAAGAGAAGAGCGAGATTGATGTCACTTCATGAAACTCAATATCTACAGGTTTATGGGGCTCAATGGCATGTATCCCAGGGTCCTGAAGGAACTGGCTGATGTGGTTGTCAAGCCTCTTTCCCTCATATTCAAGAACTCATGGCTGAGAGGCGAAGTCCCCAGTGACTAGAAGAAGGGAAAGATGGTTCCCATTTTTAAGAGAGGTAGAAAGTAAGAATGTGTTGGAACTAGATGATCTCTGAGGTCACTCACAACACAAGCTATTATGTGATTCTATGAAGGAACTAGAACATTAACCAAAATTGCATGGCAGGAAACTTGTTACATCATTAGTTCTTAAGACTGACATCTTACTAGCTTCTAGTAAACCATCTATCACTCTACCATTATTTATAAAGATATGGCAAAGAACTTAGTCATAGTACAGGTGTTCCTGTTAAAATATTGTCAAAAACCAAAGATTGCAATTGTCCACTTCATGTTGTTTTGTATCCCTTCATCACAATGTTTTGGTTTCTAAGAATATGTAGAATTATATTATTTAAGATTATATACTTTTGGATGCTAACTATGTTTCATCCTACATGCTTGTAATACGAACACATTTGTGACAGTTTTTCTGAAAACAAGGATTTGCTGTTATTTTTCAGACTATATGGTATGCTGTCCATTTCTGGAGGGGAATTCCATAATGAAACTGGTGAAGTCAGAAAGATTTAGGGCCTTTCTGTCAGTGAAACAATTCAATTTTTCCATCAAGTTTTATGTTCTAATAGTTATCTTTGGGGCCTTGATTCAACATCACTGAAGTCCATCAGGCTCTTTCCATTGCTCACAGAGCCAGTGGCATCAAATTTTCATTTGGCTTTGGTCACTACTGCCTGACATTCAATATACCTCCTTTATCATCATACTCCCAGCTAGCTTTATACAGATCATAACTGTTGACATTTTTATCATTTACATTTTTATTTATTAACCTGCTCAGCTATTGTTCCTTATATTAATACTGCATACTTCTGAGGTGTTCCAGACAAGCCTATATGAAGGTAGTCTAGCTTGTATTCAAATATTGATAAGTATCTTAGCATTTTGCAAGAAGAGGTTTCTTTCTTTCTTGACTCTGGTATGAGGTCAATAATTTTCCGTAAGTTTATGTGGGGAAAAAGTTTGTTGAAACGATATCCAGGGCCTCTTTTTAACAATAATTTTCCTTTGCTGTATCTTGCCAAGATTATTTAAGCCTCCCAGTGCATATTTATAGGAAGTTTGGACAAGGATGGAAGGAGGATTCATTTTCTGAGAGTCTGAGTATTTCATTGCTTTATTAAAAAGAGAATTTTCACCCTGCTGTAGCTTTTGGATACCTGCATGAAACATGTTTTCACAGGTTACTGCAAGGGTTTAGTGCAAACATTTATATCCAGTGTGCAGTCACGGCACATGCCAGACTAATTCCTGTGCTTTTGTGGTGATGGATAAACTCCAGAGCCTTTTCCACCTACTGGGCACAGATTCACGCAGCCCGACTCTGGATGCCTTTGAGTACCCTGTACCAGACAGATAACTACAATGCACTGCTGGTGAGCAGAAACGGAGCTCTTCAAGGCAGGCTTGGTAATGTGGCCCTGAGTCACATCCTGCATGCTTTTTACTGGAGGCTATGAAATGGCTTTCACCTGAACTTTGTCTGTCCAGTTTCAACTGCCATTGGATTTCATTTCTCTTCTTTGAAACTAAATAGAATCATAAAATCATAGAATGGTTTGGGTTGGAAGGGACCTTTAATATCATCTAGTTCCAACCCCCCTGCTACAGGCAAGGACACCTCCCTCTAGACCAGGTTGCTCTTGCATTACATTAAGTATGGATCGAATAGAGGAAAATATATAAAACTTAAGCCTGGTCATTTTGTCTGTTGTCTAGGCAGAGTGATCCGAACACACACCAAGAGAGGGCTATAAACTTATTTGTTGGATTTTAACATACGCTTGAAGAATTTTTTGTCATTGTCACAGATCATAGAATGGCTTGGGTTGGAAGGGACCTTATAGCCCATCCAGTTCCAACCCCCTGCCGTGGACAGGGCTGCCACCCAACAGATTAGGTTGCCCATCCAACCTGGCCTTGAATGCCTTCAGGGATGGGGCATCCACAGCTTTCCCAGGCAACCTGCACCAGTGTGTCACTGCTCTCTTGCTTAAAGAATTTCTGCATATTATCTAATGTAAATCTCCCCTCTTTTAAAGCCATTCCCCCTGTCCTATCACTATCTGACCATATAAGAAATCGGTCTTTCTCCTGTTTATAAGCTCAAGTATTGGAAGGCTGCCATGAGGTCTCCCTAGAACTGGTAATATTGAGATATAACATCACAGAACGTATTCAGTGATCCTGAAAGGTTCTCGCCCTTCACAGTGCTGGTACATATAATCTGGAAATGGAATGCTCCATTGTGTTTTTCAGATAGATACAGACAAATAAATGGAAAGCTCTTGACTCAGCTCAAGAAGCAAAGTGAGAGGCTAGGGGAACAGCAGGAAGAGAGATGCCCCCTGAACCCTGGGAACAGAGAAGCACTGCTCAGTACAATACCTCCACTGATGGACGTGACCTCTCAAAACTAACTGGTGAGGAGCACAGGCCCTGGCTGGCATGGTACCTTGCACAGCCTGTGTTCCGTTCATGATTTCCCAGCAGAGGTCTGTCTCATCAGATAGCTGACTAATGGAATGCAGCTGTCATTCTTCATTTCCTGTGAAGAAACTTGCAAGAGGTGAAGATTTAAGCACAGCCCTCTCCCTTTTCCAAACTGCATTCCTATCAGAAAACTTGGAGAAATTATGATGCGAAAAAAGAAGAGAAGATTTTGTGTGTTCTCAAACTGTTACGTAGGGTCTATAAACCAGGGCACACTGCTGTGCTCTGGATAAGCTGTGTACTTATTTGTTCCCTGACTGCAGTGCAGAGGCTCCTATACATCAGTATATGAGTTCTGACTGGGCACAGGGTCTGAAAAATGTATGTACGCATTGTCGTTGCACATCTGGAATTCAGAATTGCTAATGGATATACTGTGATAGAAAAGAAAAGTGTCTGGCCAATAAACTAGTTTTATATATTTATTCTAAAAAGCATTACCACATTTCTGGCTAGTAGCCTTTCATCCTCTAGACTTTACACCAGTGCATTTGGAATGCTAAGCGGCTTTGTCAGGGATGCAGCCATGTTCCAAAAGGCACCCTGTGTATCTGAAACAACTTGAAAAACTGATTAAAAAGAAGGAAGGTGGTGGTTTTCCCCAGGGAAACCATTTTGTATCAACTTCTACTTCCTCAGAAACCACACGTGAAAATTCTCTCAGGCTCTCAGTTAAACCACTGTATCTTCCAGAGTGCTACTATAAACACATGTATCTGTCTCAGAGTAATATATTTTGACCTGATTACATGCACAATGCCAGAGGATAATGGACTGTGAATGGTGCACTGTGGGACTAGCAGTAGAAAATGAAGCCCTTTGCGTTTCTATGTGCTGGTTTGACACCCATCATCTCCCCAAAGCCATGGAACCTGCAGGCAGGGCCGATGCCCAAATCACCGCACATCTCCTCAGTAGAGCCAGAGATTTTCTGATTGCCAACTTGGTCTCTTGGAAGCATTGGGAAACTGCAAGGAAGATTTGGACTCCAGCAAATGGAGAAAAGAGCAAGCACACTGCCTGTCCAGGCGCTTTGTGAAGTGGCACCAGAAAATTATATACCCTGGTGATGCATGTGGTGTATTTCAGCCAAGGCAACAGGCACGCCTTGTCCTGCTGGCCACCTTTACAGACATAAAGCACTGGCAGCCATGGCAAGTATTTCATGTTCTGATGCAGAGGGAATCTGAAATGCTCCTCCACATAGAGATAGTTATCCATTTTATTTATATTTGCTTCTGTAAATCTCCTATCTTACATACAAAGTGCTCTGTGCACATATTTTTAAGACAGGAACCAGCCCAGAGCCAATGGCAGCACACAGTAACTTTCTATGTTTATCAAAGATCCGTAGGGTTAGATTATGGAAATCTTTGTGAACCAGAGACACATTTTCTTCGCTCCTGATTAGGAATTGGATTCAAACTGTGAAAGAAGGGCTAAAAGATCCATTCTTAATGCTCAGACCACCCAGATGATTTAATAATAGCTGTTTTGCAGTCTGTGTGTTGGCTTTGCAGGTAACTAGAGGATATGAAGAAACCAACCCACGAGCTCCCTTCCCACCCATTTCTCACCAAAGCTCCCAGCATTGTCTCCACCAACAAAAACAGAACTAGTACAGCCACTGCTTTATAAAGCTTTATTGCATGATGTGTTTACATAACGCTGTAGAGGTGAGCTCTTTAACTACTTATATCAAGAAATTTTGGACACAGGTCTGTGGTCAGTTTTCCAAATTGACCCTGCATGGCACAGAAAAAAAAAAAAAAAAAAGTGTGATTGCATCTTTCCAGACAGTAAAGAGTGTGGGGAGAAGAGGCAGCCAAGGGGTGCGTTAAAAAGAAAACCCTCCTGGTTTACACTACGTGTGACAAAGCTTCTGAACGATGAATACAAACTGTAGGTGAGCTCTGTGTGTAGTAAAATATTAAAGAGTAATTCAAGTTCTTTATGAAATAAAACTGAGAAACAAAAATGCAGTTTCATGGACAATTAAATTTAACATAAAACAAATTTACCTAAAATGAGAAAACAACAAACAAAAACAAAAACCCAACCAAACAGAAGGACCTGTAGATAATATCTCTGACCATGCATGGCTTGTTTTTTTTAAATTATAATTCACAGAATAACACTGCTGGAAAGCCTATTTTACACTATGCTACACAGAACACGAAAACATGAGTAGTGACATTTACACAATTTTACAGTATTTCTCCTTCGTCTAAGAAACACGTCCTTTTCTACTTTACATTTTTTTACAATTCCCAGCTCACAGAAAGGACACTATGCGCGCAAAGACAGTCTTTAAAAAGGTGAAATGCACCCAATGCTACAAATAAACCTTTTCTTCCACAGAAGCCTCTGTGTTAGTGATTAAACAAAATATATCTCTATCTGCCACTCAATGTGAAATGGACTAATTAGAAATAATTTTTTTTTTATTTTATTTTTTTGGCGTAAACATAAAACTATACAACATCTCAGAAACATCTCCTTTTGACGTACTTGCTATGGAACTACTAAGCTGCTCAGCAAAAAACTCCTGCTATTGCATCTGTGATGCCAGTCCCGCCAGCTGCTGCCCTGGCTTCACGTGCTGTTCAAGCATTTGCAAATCAGATTCAATAGTTTTCCATAATCAAACATTCTTCCCTTATGAAAATGCTTCAGTTTATTTTCTTTCGGAGCCTGTAAGTACCTGGCAGTTTTCCCTGCAGAAAAACATCAACAGTCACAGCCCTTACAGCCTAGACAGCATTTCCGGAGTCCAGATGCTGGAAACCCAGGGCCATATGAATGCTGCGCGGGGTTACGCTCTCTGCCTACACCCACATGCAACACCCATCCCAAAGGCCGTGAGAGGAGTGGTGTGCGTGCAGTGAGCGCACAGGAGAGAAAGGGAGAGAGGATGAGAGCGCAGGGACACCATGCCTTCTGCTCATCCATGAGCTACAGGCAAGCTATGTGTCCGCTGCCTGTGTGCACAACGGGTGTGAAGTTGCAGAGCTGCCTCCTTGTCCCCATTGCATCCAAGTGAAGTCAAAGTGTTGTGAAAACAACCACCACGCAGCATTTTGAGAGCATTTTTGGATGGACACTTGTTTTTGTTGTGCCACGAGGGACAGCAGTGTAGAGAGGACACCTGGCAGAAGGAATACTGCAGCTGATGTGGAAGGAAGGAAGCACCTCACAACAGGCCCTGCTGACAGCCATGCTCTCACTCAAAATTTCTGTTACTGGGACATGAGAGCCTATCTATTCTATGAGAGACAAGAAAATTAGGACAGCTTCCATCTGGCACCCATTTCAGATGCTGAAGTTTAACTCGTCATCCAAATCAGGAAGATATTAGGGTGGTAGGCAGGCAGACAAGTTACTGACAGGAGATGGGTGCTGAAATGAACACCCTTGGTGAGCTTGGAGGACACTCAAAACTCTGGGCAACTGGTTCTGTATAAAAGGTGAGTGTGAGAGTTACTGTGGTTGCAAGTGTTGTAAACTAGCCTTAATGGATCACTAAGTGAGAAACAGCTACATCAGGTTTCTAAGACCTTTTGTATTTGTCACAAAACCAATCCTCATCACACATGCATTTTAAAACAACTGCTGTATCCTTATGGTGATCCCTCTGGATGGTGAAGGGACGGGCAGTAACTCAAACGCTGAAGGCTGCAAGATGATCAGACAGAAAGGCACACAAACAAAGCCAATTCCTTCATTTCATCTGGAATCCATTGGTTAGATTATGGAGAACAAATGTTATTACCAGAATCAGGACATGCTAGCAGACACAGGAGGAAATAATGCCACCTTCAGTATTAGCGCATTGGGCTCCTGGCCATTTTTATGATGAACTGAAATAGAAAACTCTCCTGTAGTTACTACATTGTTCCTGCTTTTGATCATTTTGTTGCAGTAAACATTGACAACCGCGGATTAACCTTACTGCATATTACCTGTAAACAAGACCAAGTTATCCTTCAGAAAAATTGGTATCAGTTTTACAGGTAGAGAGCAAAAGATTAGGAAAAGAACACAGATAGCCAACCATAAGGGACAAGGAATAGTATGCTTCATGTGTACACACTTGCATCCAAAGAATCTGAAATAAATGGGTAATTTTTTCTGACCATATTCTAACCCTGTTCACCATATTTACATTTTTCCTTGGTAAGCAGCATATGAAATGCTGCACATTTTTCTTTCTTCAATATTTCTGGAAAATACCTAAGTCCAACTATTTACATGAGCAACATTATTCTTTCAGGCACAGATATTGTGCTATATCTAAATGACACAAACCTATTTCCAGTTAGCAAGTGGTCACGAACAGCTAACCACTTTGCACATTGAGCAAATTTTAGTTAAAATACTGACTTTTAAAGATGTGTGATTCTCTCCAATCATATACAGAACCTCTGTCAATGGAAATATGCTTTGTTGCATTTGGGCTTCTTTTATCACTAAACAGGTATAACAGCTCAACATAACTAATACATTCAGGGTGTCTCCCTCGTTTCAGACCTCAAAGACCTCCACAAACCCCCATTACCTTCCTTTCTTTGTTTAAAACATTCTTAAGACAAATTTCTAAAGTTTATAGTAGAAAGCAGCACATAAAGATTTGCTTTAAACCCCAGATGCTAGTAGGTCTTGTTTATTTTATAGTGAGATAATTATATGCCACTTCTTTCTGTTTCCTGACCTTCCTTTTCATAGCTTTTCAACACACAACACATTTTATTAATTACAAAACTGCTGCCTTCTGCCTGCATATAAAATTGACTTTTTAACAGAGGGGAAAATCACATCCTACTCAATGCCACTCTTAAGAACCTTTACTCACAAGTGATTTTTTACTCCACAGACTTTGACATGTGAAGATCCAAGGCAACAGCAAATAAAAACTGAAATATTACTATGGAGAATGGAGACAGCACAGATAGGATGCTCCTCCACAGATCTTGTTGTATAGCTGTCAGCTACTTGATTCTCTAAGCAATTGGATACTCCATTCAGTGTGACACCATGAATGATCAAGGTTTCAGAGGTTCACTCTGTTTGTTGCCAATAATCTGTATGATCTGGGATTATCCTGTCCTTAAAGAGAGCGGAGTAAATTGCAGATGTACTCGACCTAACTTGAGTGCAGAAACAGCACAGCTATGACACTACAAGCCCAGCATAGACTAATTAATCCTACTTTTCTAGTATGTTTTGCAATCAGAATTAGTTCCTGCTACTATGACTAAACTGCTGTTCCCCAGCCATCTGGTTTGAAGGAAGCCTCAACTGCTACTTCTAGGCACGCATTCCCTTAATCTTAGAGTCTAAGGCAATGGAAAGAGATAATTTTGTGCATCCTTGAGGATAGTCATTTACAGACTTTGGCTTAAAAAGTTCCCTTTTATGTTACTGTTAACTGCAGTTCTCTTCAAAATGCTTCAGCACTGGCTAGGGTGACTGTGTTCAATTCATCTTCACTGATGTGTTTGTCTTCCGCTTAAAGGCAGATGAGCTAACTAAGAGTTCTCCAAATACACGTGCTGAGGGCAGCTACAAAAAGTCCGTTATCAAACAGTGAGATAAGGGCAAGCATACTGGAGTTTCACTGTGGTACCCTCTCCACTTGCATCAAGGATAATCACACACACAAAAAAAGACAGTAGAGAATAGCAAAACCACAGCAGGCTTTTAGCAGGGCCATTTCACGTTCAGATCAATTACTTTGAAATAAATCACCACCACATTATCTTGCAGCAGAGAAAAGCAGCATGAAGGGCACAGGCAAGTAAACTAAACTTCCTGATGTTACTATCTGAATGCATTTACTGAGTGTGTAAATTGTAGGCGCAGATTTCTTTGAAACTGTACAAATGGACAGCATAGCCAAAGCTCATCAAGAGAGAAGTACTCTGTGACCTCTCCTCTGTGTCCATGGTGCTATGTACAGTATGAGCGTGTATTAATACACATGAATTCAGGATCCTACACTCTGCTTGTATCGCAGGCCATTTCCTTCCCCACAGGATGAATACAATGGAATAACATTGAGTTTCTACAAAAAGACATTCTTTTCCTCCTGTCCTGGTGGAGGGTAAGGCCCCAGAGTGACAGTCATGGTCCAGCTAGCTGCAGCAGGAGCATGACTTCACACCATGAGTGTGTATAGATACACGCACATATATCCACACATTCATTCTGTACATATACAAAGGTACACATACATTTTTTTACATTCTTTGGTGGCAAAATAAAACAAAACAAACCACAGGGTTGCACAGACTGTGCATCTTTGCTTAATGAATCAGTTTCAGGAAAATCGGGGTTTGCTGTAACAGGAGTTATTTTGCTTCTTTAAGGACTGTTCATTGCATTGACAAAATGCCATACATTTACAATGACTAAAACGGGGCACAAGGAAAGCCAACGCAAACACAGCTCACATAATGACAGATAACTCAGAGAAAGCCCCCTCCAATCCACATCAACGCACCATGAGAGAAGCAGCCACACGCTTTCACCTACAAGCACTCATGCGCTTCCCTAGCTACTGTCAGGATGTTGTGCTGAGCCGCGACACACCCTTCTCCTGCCCTGGCTGTGGGTTTCCACTTTTTATGCTTATTAAAATTGAACTAACAGAAGACAGGATGTTGGGAGCAGCAGACGAGGCTGGCACGACAATGCCACACTGAAGAGTTGTCAGCCCATGTGTTTCAGATGACGACTCTTCTCGTCGCTGCCTCTGGGACGTCAAACCTGCATCTCAGAGGTGCTGATGAGGCCCAATGCTTTGGCTTCTTCTGGTGTCAGTCCGCTCTTTAGTGTCCTTCTCACTGCATGACCACAAATTCCAAAAGGAGGGAAAATAAAAAATAATAAAAAAAAGAAAATGCAAACAATTAAAAGTGATAATTACAGGAGAATTTCAGCTGAGAAACACTTAACATGCATAATGAATCAGATCAAGAGTTGCTACGCAACTCCAAAAAGTCAGGGGAAAGCTATTTGTTACTGTCATTTAGTCAACAAAAAATTCTCAGGATAAATATCACAGCATTTTAAGATTATTATTTTTTTCTCTAAGATTTTATGAGTGGATTCTCAGTCCACAGAAAGCATTGTGCGCCCCATTATCTCATAAAGAATTTTTAAAAGACCTTCTGGATCTTTATAGGGCTCAATTGAATTTATCACTATTAAATCCTTTGTGACCATCCTAAAGTGTAAAAATAAATTCCCCACAGTTAAAAGATTTCAAATGTTACAATTTTATAGTCCACTCAAATCATTATAAGTAATGTGCTCATACACACTCCCTTTTCCTCTGTCATGTTCTCTCATTGAAGCCCTCAACCGATCATCTTTGTCACTAGTACAGTACATAATTTTATATGAATTTGAGTGATAAATCTTGGTCAAATTTTCATTTCTTACTTTCCTATGAAGTGTTCTGAACGGTAAGTAGAAGATGCACATTTAAAAGTTTAAGCTGCATGCACAGCATAAACAATGACTACATTGAACAAAATATATACGGAGTTTCAAAATAATTAAGTCTAGAGGAAAAGCTGAAGAAAGGAATTACAGTTGGTGGTTAAGAACTTCTTGCATTGCTGTCATCTAGTGCAATTCAGTCATCTAACTTCCAAAGATATTGACCCCATGTAACTGAAACTGGGTGGTCACGTTCAAGGGTCTGGTGGGAGTGAGAGAAGTGGATGGATCAGTATGGAAAACAAGGAGATAACAGAAGGGCAAAAGATGGCACATCTGTACATGTGACATAATGCAGGTAGGACAAATATGACCTATGTGTAATAGTCAAACAATTTCCATCAGTTACTGAGTCTAATTAAGTGAGATGTCAGTACCA